>JBBYHL010470735.1:0-13624 GCA_038381835.1 Adansonia madagascariensis | reverse complement strand
AATAATCTCCATTCTTTTTGTTATTGGCACTACAATCATGTTCTCTACATTGGGATACATGATATTGATGCTTTGGATTTGCAGGAAAAGCATTTCTTTCCACCATTTTCCATATAATAAAAGTTCATCCATGAAATGAGACAAACAAAGATACTCAAAATAATCTCCACTTTTTCTGTTATTGGCACTATAACCATGTTCTCCACTTTGGGATACATGATATTGATGCTTTGGATTTGCAAAAAAAAGCTTTTCTTTTCACAAAATTATTTGTAATCAAAATTCATCTACAAAATGAGACAAGCTTGGATACTCATAATAATCTCCATTCTTTTTGTTATTGGCACTACAATCATATTTTCTACATTGGGATACACGATATTGATGCTTTAGATTTGTAAGAAAAGCTTTTCTTTTCATTCTTTTCCTTATAATCAAAATTCATCTATGAAATGAGACAAACTTGGATACCCATAATAATCGCCATTCTTTTTGTTATTGGCACTACAATCATATTCTGCACATTGGGCACATGATAGTGATGCTTTGGATTTGCAAGAAAAGCTTTTCTTTCCACCATTTTCCTTATAATCAAAGTTCATCCATAAAACGAGTCAAACTTGGATACCCATAATCTCTATTCTTTTTGTTGTCGGCACTACAATTATATTCCCGACTTTGGGATACACGATATTGATGCTTTGAATTTGCAAGAGAAGCTTTTCTTTCCACTAATTTCCTTATAATTAAAGTTCATCCGTGAAATAAGACAAACTTGGATACTCATAATAATCTCCATTCTTGTTCTTTTGGGCACTACAATCATGTTCTCCTCATTGGGATGCACGATATTGGTGCTTTGGATTTACAAGAAAAGCTTTTCTTTCCACCATTTTCCCTATAATCGATGTTCATCTATGAAATGAGACAAAAAAAGATACTCATAATAATCTCTATTCTTTTCGCTATTGACGCTACAACCATGTTCTCCACTTTGGGATACACGATAGTAATGCTTTGGATTTGTAAGAAAATCTTTTCCTTCCACCATTTTCCTTATAATAAAAGTTCATCCGTCAAATGAGGTAAACTTGGATACTCATAATAATCTCCATTCTTTTTGTTATTGGCACTCCAATTATGTTGTCCACTTTGGGATACACCATATTGATGCTTCGGATTTACAAGAAAAGCTTTTCTTTCCACCATTTTCCTTATAATCAAAGTTTATCCATGAAATGAGACAAATAAGGATACTAACAATAATCTCCATTCTTTCTGTTATGGGCACTACAACCATGTTCTCCACTTTGGGATACATGATATTGATGCTTTGGATTTGCAAGAAAAGCTTTTCTTTTCACGATTTTATTTGTAATCAAAGTTCATCCGTGAAATAAGACAAGCTTGGATACTCTTAACAATGTCAATTCCTTTTGTTATTGGCACTACAATCATGTTCTCCACATTGGGATACATGATATGGATGCTTTGGATTTACAAGGAAAGCTTTACTTCCCACCATTTTCCTTATAATCAAAGTCCATCCATGAAATGAGACAAGTTTGGATACTCATAATAATCTCCATTCTTTTTATTATTGGCACTGCAATCTTGTTCTCTGCATTGGGATACATGATATTAATGCTTTGGATTTGCAAGAAAAGCATTTCTTTTCACTATTTTCCTTATAATGAAAGTTTATCCGAGAAATGAGACAAACTTGGATACTTGTAATAATCTCCGTTCTTTTTGTTTTGGGCACTACAGTCATGTTCTCCATATTAGGATGCATGATATCGGTGTTCTAGATTTGCAACAAAAGCTTTTCTTTCCACCATTTTTCTTATAATCAATGTTTATCCATGAAATAAGACAAAGTTGGATACCCATAATAATCTCCATTCTTTTTGTTATTGGCGCTACGATCACGTTCCCTACATTGGGATACACGAAATTGATGCTTTGGATTTGCAAGAAAAGCTTTCCTTTCGGCCAGTTTCCTTGTAATTAATGTTCATTCATGAAATAAGACAAACATGGATACTCATAATAATCTCCATTATTTTTGTTATTGGCACTACAATCAGGTTCTCTACTTTGGGATGCACGAAATTGATGCTTTGGATTTGCAAGAAAAGCTTTTCTTTCCACCATTTTTCCTATAATCAAAGTTCATCCGTGAAATGAGACAAATTTGGATACTTATAATAATCTCCACTCTTTTTGTTATTGGCACCAAAATCATGTTCTCCTCATTTCGATGCACGATATTGATGCTTTGGATTTGCAATGAAAGCTTCTCTTTTCACCATTTTTCATATAACCAAAGTCGATCCGTGAAATGAGACAAGCTTCGATACTCATAATAATCTCCATTCTTTTTGCTATTGGCACTACAATCATGCTCTCTACATTGGGATACATGATATTGATGCTTTAGATTTGCAAGAAAAGCTTTTCTTTCCACCATTTTCCTTATAATCAAAGTTCATCCGTAAAATGAGACAAACAAGGATAGTCATAATAATCTCCATTTTTTCTATTATTGGCAGTACAATCATGTTCTCCACTTTAGGATACATGATATTGATGCTTTAGATTTGGGAGAAAAGCTTTTATTTCCACGATATTATTTATAATCAAAATTCATCTGTGAAATAAGACAAGCTTGGGTACTCATAATAATCTCCATTCTTTTTGTTATTGGCACTACAATCATGTTCTCTAGATTGGGATACATGATATTGATGCTACATATTTGTCAGAAAAGCTTTTCTATCCACTATGTTTCATATAATCAAAGTTCATCTGTGAAATGAGACAAACCTGGATACCCATAATATTCTTCATTCTTTTTTATATTGGCACTACAATCATATTCTCCGCATTGGCTACACGATAATGATGCTTTCGATTTGCAAGAAAAGCTTTTCTTACCATTATTTTCCTTATAATCAAAGTTCATCCATGAAACAAGACAAACTTGGATACCCATAATAATCTTTATTCTTTATGTTATTATTGCTACAATCATGTTCTCAACTTTAGGATCCACGATATTGATGCTTTGGATTTGCAAAAGAAGCTTTTCTTTCCATAAATTTTCTTATAATTAAAATTCATCCGTGAAATGAGATAAAACTTGGATACTCATAATAATCTCTATTTTTTTTGCTTTGGGCACTACAATCATGCTCTCCTCATTGGGATACACGATATTGGTGCTTTGGATTCACAAGAAAAGCTTTTCTTTCCACTATTTTCCCTATAATCAATGTTTATCCGTGAAATAAGATAAACAAGGATACGCATAAAAATCTGCATTCTTTTTGTTATTGGCATTAGAATCATGTTCTCCACTTTGGGATATATGATATTGACGCTTTGGATTTGCAAGAAAAGCTTTTCCTTCCACCATTTTCCTTATAATCAAAGTTTATCCATGAAATGAGACAAACTTGGATACTCATAATAATCTTCATTTTTTCATAATTGGCACTACAATTATGTTTTCCACTTAGGGATACACCATATTGATGCTTTGGATTTGCAAGAAAAGCTTTTCTTTCCATCGTTTTTATTATAATAAAAGTTCATCCATGAAATAAGACAAACAAGGATACTCATAATAATCCCCATTCATTCTGTTATTGGCACTACAATCGTGTTCTCCATTTTGGGATACACGATATTGATGCTTTCGATTAGCAAGAAAAGCTTTTCTTTCCACGATTTTGTTTATAATTGAAGTTTTTTCATAAAATGAGACAAGCTTAGATACAAATAACAATCTCCATTCTTTTTATTATTGGCACTAGAATCAAGTTCTCTACATTGGGATACATGATATTGATGCTTTGGATTTGCCAGAAAAGCTTTTCTTTCCACCGTTTTCCTTATAATCAAAGTTCATCTGTGAAATAAGAGAAGCTTGGATACCCATAATAATCTCCGTTATTTTTGTTATTGGCACTACAATCATATTCTCCACATTGGGCACACGATAGTGATGCTTTGGATTTGCAAGAAAAGCTTTTCTTTTCACCATTTTCCTCATAATCAAAGTTCATTCGTGAAACGAGACAAACTTGGATACCTATAATAATCTCTATTTTTTTTGTTGCTGGCACTACAATCATGTTCTCGACTTTGGGATACATGATATTGATGCTTTGGATTTGCAAGAGAAGCTTTTCTTTCGACCAATTAACTTATAATTAAAGTTCATCCATGAATTGAGACAAACTTGGATGCTCATAATAATCTCCGTTCTATTTGTTTTTGGCACTACAATTATGTTCTTCTCATTGGGATACATGATATTGGTGCTTTGTATTTACAAGAAAAGCTTTTCTTTCCACCATTTTCCTTATAATCAATGTTCATCTGTGAAATGAGACAAACAAGGATACTCATAATAATCTCTATTTTTTTATGGGCACTACAATCATGTTCTCCAATGTGGGATTATGATATTAATGCTTTGGATTTGCAAGAAAAGGTTTGCTTTCGGCCAGTTACCTTGTAATTAATATTCACCCGTGAATTGAGTCAAACTTTGATACTAGTAATAATCTCCATTCTTTTTGTTATGGGCACCATAATCATGTTCTCCTCATTGTGATACATGATAATGATGCTTTAGATTAGCAAGAAAGGCTTTTCTTTCCACCATTTTCCTTATAATCAAGTGCATCTGTGAAATTAGACAAACTTGGACGCCCATAATAATCTCCAGTCTTTTTGTTCTTGGCGCTACAATCATATTCTCCACATCGGGTACACAATAGTGATGCTTTGGATTTGCAAGAAAAGCTTTTCTTTCCACCATTTTTCTTATAACCAAAGTTCATCCGTGAAACGAGACAAACTTGGATACCCATAATAATCTCTATTCTTTTTGTTCTTGGCGCAACAATGATGTTCTCCACTTCGGGATACATGACAGTGATGCTTTGGATTTGCAAGAGAATATTTTCTTTCCACCAATTTTTTTATAATTAAAGTTTATTCATGAAATGAGACAAAGTTGGATACTCATAATAATCTTCGTTCTTTTTTTTTTGGGCACTACAATCATGTTTTCCTCATTGGGATACACGATATTGGTGCTTTGGATTTACAAGAAAAGCTCTTCTTTCCACCATTTTCCTTATCAAATTTCATCCGTGAACTGAGACAAACAAGGATGCTCATTATAATCTTCATTCCTTTTGTTATTGGCACTACAATTATGTTCTCCACTTTGGGATACTTGATATTGATGCTTTGGATCTGTAGGAAAAGCTTTTCCTTCCACCATTTTCCATATCATCAAAGTTCGTTCATGAAATGAGACGAACTTGGATACTGATAATAATCTCCATTCTATTTGTTATTGGCACTACAATCATATTTTCCTCCTTGGGATACACTATATTGATCCTTTAGATTTGCAAGAAAAGTTTTTCTTTCCACCATTTTCCTTAAAATCAAAGTTTACCCATGAAATGAGACAAATAAGGATACTCATAATAATCTCCCTTCTTTCTATTGTTGGCACTACAATCATGTTCTCGACTTTTGGATACATGATATTGATGCTTTGGATTTGCAAGAGAAGCTTTTTTTTTCCACGATTTTATTTATAATCAAAGTTCATCTACAAAATGAGACAAGCTTGGATACATATAACAATCTCCATTCTTTTTGTTATTGGCACTAAAATCATGTTCTCTACGTTGGGATACATGATATTGATGCTTTAGATTTGCCAGAAAAGCTTTTCTTTTCACCATTTTCCTTATAATCAAAGTTCATCTATGAAATAAGACAAACTTGGATACCCATAATAATCTCCATTCTTCTTGTTATTCGCACTACAATCATATTCTCCACATTGGGTACATGATAGTGATGCTTTGGATTTGCAAGAAAAGCTTTTCTTTCCACCATTTTCCTTATAATCAAAGTTCATCCGTGAAATGAGATAAACTTGGATACCCATAATAATCTCTATTCTTTTTGTTATTGGTACTACAATCACGTTCTCCACTTTTGGATACATGATATTGATGCTTTGGATTTGCAAGAGAAGTTTTTCCTTCCACCATTTTCCTTATAATTAAAGTTCATCCATGAAATCAGATAAACTCGGATACTCTAATAATATTCGTTCTTTTTGTTTTGGGCACTATAATCATGTTCTCCTCATCAGGATATGCGATATTGGCAACTTTGGATTTGCCAGAAAAGCTTTTCTTTCCACCATTTTCCTTATAATCAAAGTTTATCCGTAAAATGAGACAAACTTGGATACCTATAATAATCTCCATTCTTTTTATTATTGGCATGATGATCATGTTCTCCATATTGGGATAGACGATATTGATGCTTTGGATCTGCAAGAAAAGCTTCCTTTCAACCAATTTCCTTGTAATTAATGGTCACCTATGAATTGAGACAAACTTTAATACTTGTAATAATCTCCATTCTTTTTGTTATGGGCACAACAATCATGTTCTCCTCATTGGGATACACGATATTGATGCTTTGGATCTGCAAGAAAAGTTTTTTTTTCCACCGTTTTCCTTATAATCAAAGTTCATTTATGAATGAGACAAACATGGACACTTATAATAATCTCCATTCTTTTTCTTGTTTACACTACAATCAAGTTCTCCACTTTGGGATACACGATATTGACGCTTTAGATTTGCAAGAAAGGCTTTTCTTTCCACCATTTTCCTTATAATCAAAATTCATCTATGAAATGGGACAAACTTCGATACTTGTAATAATCTCTATTCTTTTTGTTATTGGCACCACAATCATGTTCTCCTTATAAAGATACACGATTTTAATGCTTTGGATTTGCAAGAAAAGCTTTTCTTTCCACCAGTTTCCTTCTAATTAAAGTTCACCCATGAATTAGGATAGCTTCGATACTCGTAACAATCTTTGTTCTTTTTGTTTTGGGCACTACAATCACGTTCTACTCATTGGGATGCACAACATTGATGCTTTGGATTTGCAAGAAAAGCTTTTTTTCCCACCATTTTCTTTATAATCAAAGTTTCTCTGTAAAATGAAACAAACTTGGATACTCATAACAATCTCCATTCTTTTCGTTATTAGCACTACAATCATGTTATCCTCATTTGGATACACGATATTGATGCTTTGGAGTTGCACGGAAA
Source organism: Adansonia madagascariensis (assembly GCA_038381835.1). NCBI lineage: Eukaryota > Viridiplantae > Streptophyta > Magnoliopsida > Malvales > Malvaceae > Adansonia > Adansonia madagascariensis. Next base: position 6,443 of record JBBYHL010470735.1, on the reverse strand, counting down.
GCTTTTCTTTCCACCATTTTCCTTATAATCAATGTCTATCCGCAAAATGAGACAAGCTTGGATGCTCATAATATTCTCCATTCTTTTTGTTATTGGCACTATAATCATGTTCTCTACTTTGGGATACATGATATTGATGCTTTGCATTTGCAAGAAAAGCTTTCCTTTCGACCAATTACCTTGTAATTAATATTCACTCGTGAATTGAGACAAACTTCAATACTAGTTATAATCACTATTCTTTTTGTTATGGGCACTGTAATCATGTTCTCCTCATTGGGATACATGATAATGATGCTTTGGATTTACAAGAAAGGCTTTTCTTTCCACCATTTTCCTTATAATCAAAGTGCATCTGTGAAATTAGACAAACTTGGATGCCCATAATAATCTCCATTCTTTTTGTTATTGGCGCTACAATCATATTTGCCACATTGGGTACACAATATTGATGCTTTGGATTTGTAAAAAAAGCTTTTCATTCCACCATTTTTCTTATAATCAAAGTTCATCCGTGAAATGAGACAAACTCGGATACCCATAATAATCTCTATTCTTTTTGTTATTGGCACAACAACGATGTTCTCCACTTTGGGATACATGATATTGATGCTTTGGATTTGCAAGAGAATATTTTCTTTCCACCAATTTCCTTATAATTAAAGTTCATCCATGAAATGAGACAAAGTTGGATACTCGTAATAATTTTCGTTCTTTTTGTTTTGGGCACTACAATCATGTTTTCCTCATTGGGATACACGATATTGGTGCTTTGGATTTACAAGAAAAGCTTTTCTTTCCACCATATTCCTTATAATCAAAGTTCATCCATGAACTGAGACAAAAAAGGATACTTATTATAATCGCCATTTTTTTTGTTATTGGCACTACAATCATGTTCTCCACTTTGGGATACATGATATTAATGCTTCGGATTTGCAGGAAAAGCTTTTCCTTCCACCATTTTCCATATAATCAAAGTTCGTTCATGAAATGAGACAAACATGGATACTAATAACAATCTCCATTTTTTTGTTATTGGCACTACAATCATATTGTCCTCCTTGGGATACACTATATTGATCCTTTAGATTTGCAAGAAAAGCTTTGCTTTTCGCCAAAGTTCATCCATGAAATGAGACAAACAAGGATACTCATAATAATCTCCATTCTTTCTATTGTTGGCACTACAATCATGTTCTCCACTTTTGGATACATAATATTGATGCTTTGGATTTGCAAGAGAAGCTTTTCTTTCCATAATTTTATTTATAATCAAAGTTTATCCCGCAAAATGGGACAAGCTTGGATACACATAACAGTCTCTATTCTTTTTGTTATTGGCACTACAATCATGTTCTCTACGTTGGGATACATGATATTGACGCTTTGGATTTGCCAGAAAAGCTTTTCTTTCCACCGTTTTCCTTATAATCAAAGTTCATCTATGAAATAAGACAAACTTGGATACCCATAATAATCTCCATTCTTTTTGTTATTGGCACTACAATCATATTCTCCATATTGGGTACATGATAGTGATGCTTTGGATTTGCAAGAAAAGCTTTTCTTTCCACCATTTTGCTTATAATCAAAGTTTATCCGTGAAATAAGACAAACTTGGATACCTATAATAATCTCTATTCTTTTTGTTATTAGCACTACAATCATGTTCTCCACTTTTGGATACATGATATTGATGCTTTGGATTTGCAAGAAGCTTTTCCTTCCACCATTTTCCTTATAATTAAAGTTCATCCGTTAAATGAGACAAACTTGGATACTCTAATAATATTCGTTCTTTTTGTTTTGGGCACTGCAATCATGTTCTCCTCATTGGGATACACGATATTGGCGCTTTGGATTTGCTAGAAAAGCTTTTCTTTTCACCATTTTCCTTATAACGAAAGTTTATCCGTGAAATGAGACAAACTTGGATACCTATAATAATCTCCATTCTTTTTATTATAGGCACGATGCTCATGTTTTCCATATTGGGATATATGATATTGATGCTTTGGATCTGCAAGAAAAGCTTCCTTTCGACCAATTTCCTTGTAATTAATGTTCACCCGTGAATTCAGACAAACTTGGATACCCATAAAAAATCTCCATTCTTTTTGTTATTGGCACTATAATCATGTTCTCCACTTTGGGATACATGATATTGATGCTTTGGATTTGCAAGAAAAGCTTTTCTTTCCACCATTTTCCTTATCATCAAAGTCCATTCGTGAAATGAGATGAACTTGGAAACTTATATTAATCTATATTCTTTTCGTTATTGGCTCTACAATCATGTTCTCCTTATTGGGATACATGATATTGATGCTTTGGATTTGCTAGAAATTCTTTTCCTTCCACCATTTTCCTTATAGTCAAAGTTCATCCATGAAATGAGACAAACTTGGACACCCACAAAAATCTCCATTTTTTTTGTTATTGGCACTACAATCATGTTCTACTCATTATGATACACGATATTGATGCTTTGGATTTGCAAGAAATACTTTTTTTCCACCATTCTCCTTATCAAAGTTTATTCATGAAATGAGACAAACTTGGATACTCATAACAATCGCCATTCCTTTCATTATTGGCACTACAATCATGTTCTCCTTATTCGAATACATGATATTGTAGCTTTGGATTTGTAAGAAAAGCTTTTTTTTCCACCATTTTCCTTATAATCAAAGTTCATCCGTGAAATGAGCCAAACTTGGAAACTTGTCATAATCTCCTTTTTTTTTGTTATTAGCACTACAATCATCTTCTCCTGATTGGGATAGATGATATTGATGCTTTGGATTTGCAGGAAAATCTTTTCTTTCCACCTTTTTCCTTATAATCAAAGTTCATCCGTGAAATACGATAAACTTGGGTACTAAAAATAGTCTCCATTCTTTTTTGTTATTGGCATTACAATTATGTTCTCCTCATTGGGATACACAATATGGAAGCTTTCGATTTGCAAGAAAAACTTTTATTTTCACCATTTTCCTTATAATCAAAGTTCATCTGTGAAATGACATAAACATGGGTACCCATAATAATCTCCATTCTTTTTGTTATTGGCACTACAATCATGTTCTCCGCATTGGGATACACAATATTGAAGCTTTGGATTTGCCGAAGAAGCTTTTCTTTCCACCATTTTCCTTATAATCAAAGTCCATCTGTGAAATGTGACAAACTTTGATACTCAAAATAATCTTCATTCTTTTGTTATTAGCACTACAATCATGTTCCCCACATTCGGAAACACGATATTAATGCTTTGGATTTCCAAGAAAAGCTTCGTTTTCCACCATTTTCCTTATAATCAAAATTCATTTGTGAAATAAGACAAACTTGGATACCCATAATAATCTCCATTTTTTTTTGTTGGCACTATGATCATGTTTTCCCTATTCGGAGACACTATATTGATGCTTTGGATTTAGAAGAAAAGCTTTTCTTTCCCTCAGTTTCCTTGTGGTTAATGTTCATTCATTAATTGGGACAAACTTTGATACTCGTAATAATCTCCATTCTTTTTGTTATGGGCACTACAATCATGTTCTCCGTATTACGATACACAGTATTGATGCTTTAGATTTGCAAGAAAAGCTTTTGTTTTCGCCATTTTCCTTATAATTAATGTTCACTCGTGAAATGGAATCAATTTTGATACTCGTAGTAATGTCTATTCTTTCTGTTATGGGCCTTACAATAATGTTCTCCTCTTTGGAATACATGATATTGATGCTTTGGATTTGCAAGAAAAGCTTTCCTTCCTAGCATTTTCCTCATAATCACAGTTCATCTGTGAAATGAGACAAACATTGATACCCATAATAACTCCATTCTTTATCATATTGGCACTATAATCATGTTCTCCTCACTGAGCTACACGATATTGATGCTTTGGATTTGCAAGAAAATCTTTTCTTTTCACCATTTTCCTTATAATTAAAGTTCATCCGTGAAATGAGACAAACTTTGATACCCATAATAATCTCCATTCTTTTTTATATTGGCACTACAATCATGTTCTCCACACTGGGTTACACGATATTGATGCTTTAGATTTGCAAGAAAATCTTTTCTTTCCACCGTTTTCCTTATAATCAAAGTTCATCCGTGAATTGAGACAAACTTGGATACTCATAAGAATCTCCATTCTTTTGTTATTGGCATTACAATCATGTTCTCCACTTTGGGATACACGATATTGATGCTTTAGATTTGCGAAAAAAACTTTTCTTTTAACATTTTTCCTTATAATCCAGGTTCATCCATGAAATGAGACAAACTTTGATACCCATAATAATCTCTATTCTTTTTGATATTGGGACTATAATCATGTTCTCTACATTGGGATACAAGATATTGATGCTTTGGATTTGCAAGAAAATCTTTTCTTTCCACCATATTCCTTATAATCAAAGTTTATCCGTGAAATGAGACAAACTTGGATGCTTATAATAATCTCTATTCTTTCTGTTATTGGCACTACAATCATGTTCTCCTTATTGTGATACACGATATTGATGCTTTGGATTCGCAAGAAATGCTTTTCTTTCCACCATTTTCCTTATAATCAAAGTTCACCCGTGAATTGAGACAAACTTGGATACTCATAATAATCCCCTTTATTTTTGTTAGTGGTACTATAGAAATGTTCTCTTCATTGGGATACACGTTATTGATGCTTTGGATTTGTAGGAAAAGCTTTTATTTCCATTAGTTTCCTTGTAATTAATATTCATCCGTGAATTGAGACATATTTTTGCTTTGGGTTTGCAAGAAAAGCTTTTCTTTCCACTATTTTCCTTGTAATTAATGTTCATTCGTGAAAAGGGAAAAAATTTGATACTTGTAATAATCTCCATTCTTTTCGTTATGGGCACTGTAGTTATGTTCTCCTTATTGGGAAACATGATATTGATGCTTTGGATTTGCAAGAAAAGCATTTCTTTACACCAGTTTCCTTGTAATTAATGTTCACTTGTGAATTAGGATAAACTTCGATACTCGTAATAATCTCTATTCTTTTTGTTATGGGCACTACAATCGTGTTCTCTTCGTTGGCATACACAATATTGATGTTTTGGGTTTGCAAGAAAAGCTTTTCTTTCCACCGTTTTCCTTAGAATCAAAGTTCATCCGTGAAATGAGACAAACATGGATACTTATAATAATCTCCATCCTTTTTGTTATTGACACTACAATCATGTTCTCCTTATTGGGGTACACGATATTGATGCTTTGAATTTGCAAGGAAATCGTTTCATTCCACCATTTTCCTTATAATTAAAGTTTATCCATAAAATGAGACAAACTTTGACACCCATAAAAATCTCCATTCTTTTGTTATTGGCACTGCAATGATGTTCTCATTGTGATACACGAATTGATGCTTTAGATTTCCAAGAAATGCTTTTCTTTCCACTATTTTTCTTATAATTAAAGTTCATTCATGAAATAAGATAAGCTTGGATACTCATAATAATCTCCATTCTTTTTGTTAGTGGCACTACAGATATGTTCTTTTTATTGGGATACATATTATTGATGCTTTGGATTTGTGAGAAAAGCTTTTCTTTCCACCATTTTCCTTATAATCAAAGTTCATTCGTGAAATGAGACAAACTTGGAAACTTGTCATAATCTCCATTCTTTTTGTTATTAGCACTACAATCATGTTCTCCTGATTGGGATACATGATATTGATGCTTTGGATTTGTAGGAAAATCTTTTCTTTCCACCATTTTTCTTATAATCAAAGTTCATCCGTAAAATACGACAAACTTGGGTACTAAAAATAGTCTCCATTCTTTTTTGATATTGTCATTAGAATCATGTTCTCCTTATTAGGATACGCAATATGGAAGCTTTGGATTTGCAGGAAAAGCTTTTATTTTCACCATTTTCCTTATAATCAAAGTTCATCCGTGAAATGACATAAACATGGGTACCCATAATAATCTCCATTCTTTTTGTTATTGGCACTACAATCATGTTCTCTGCATTGGGATATACGATATTGAAGCTTTGGATTTGCCAAAAAAGCTTTTCTTTCCACCATTTTCCTTATAATCAAAGTCCATCTGTGAAAGCTGACAGACTTGGATACTCAAAATAATCTTTATTCTTTTTGTTATTGGCACTGCAATCATGTTCTCCACATTCGGAAACACGATGTTAACGCTTTGGATTTCCAAGAAAAGCTTTTTTTTCCACCATTTTCCTTATAATCAAAATTTATCCCTGAAATGAGACAAACTTGGATACCCATAATAATCTCCATTCCTTTTGTTGTTAGCACAATGATCATGTTCTCCCCATTGGGAGACACGATATTGATGCTTTGGATTTAGAAGTAAAGCTTTTCTTTCGCCTAGTTTCCTTGTAGCTAATGTTCACTCGTTAATTGGGATAAACTTTGATACTCGTAATAA
>JBBYHL010470714.1:0-13628 GCA_038381835.1 Adansonia madagascariensis | reverse complement strand
TAAAAAATTATATGAAAATAAATACGAACAAAAAATGTAGACACCTAATTATAACGATCGAAAATATATTAAGTCAAGATATGGAACCTTTGACCTTAAGACAAGTATTGCCTGTCTATTGTGCTTAAAATTTGTTGTAATTTGTCTCCTAAGTCTCTCAATCTTGTTGCAGTTGCAAGCATGATAATGGCAACTACACGAATCTTGAATGTAATGCATTTTCTCTCAGATTAGAAGCTAATAGAACTGATAATAGAGAAAAACATAGAATATTTGCAAACAAAGAAAAAATATTTGAATAGTTTCTAATTTTTAGACCGAATTAAGAAACTATCATAAATAGATTGTCTTAAAAACTAACAATGCACCCATTTGAATAAGGACAAAACCATTTTGGACAAATTTAAAATTTAAAACTATTTAGACAACCCAAAATGTCTTAGTCAGACATAATTTCATTTGGGTTAGATCAAGCCCAACGAGTTAGGCTCAAAACTCGAAAGGGTTGGATTCGAAAAGATAAAGCCCACTTGACTTTTAATCAAACCCAAACCTAAGCCCAACTCAATTTAGTGAGCATACGAGTGTGTTTTTTTAAAGCTCGTTTAGTTATCAACTTTAGAAGAAAAACATGGGTGCCTCTTAAAGCCTAAACCCCTCTAGGAACTAAGCTTATATGTTCCACTAACATAAGCTTTGATTATCCAATATGGGATTGCACATACCATACAACACTAACTAATTTTCTTCCTCTTCAAGTGGACACAACGAGATTAATTTCTCATTCACCATGGATATCAATCATGTAATGTAAGCTTACACCTCGTATCTAGGTATGACAACCTACATATACCATAGGATAAACTCCCTAGTATTTCATATTTTATTCATATACAACTTAGCATTAATATCTAACATATAAAAAATATATTCACTAAGTCATTACCAACGTCAGTTTTTAAGAAAGATGTCCATATGACATTGGAATGTACCAACTTAAAGACATGGTTTTCGCAATATGTTTCACCTCTCATGAAGAAAGTGCATTCAACTTAAAAATAATTGTCTTGAGGAGGAGGTGTCTTTTTAACTGAGACTTTCTTCTTTGATGTGATGGGAGCAAAAAAGTATGAATTCTTGACTTTTAATCATGAGTGGGAATAGTCAGAGGAAGTACTCATCCAACTAGTCTTAGATGCCCAACATTTAGAGTCGCCATCGATCACTTAGGCTAGGCATGATCACTTGAAACATTGATCCTATGGTTTGCATGGTCCAGAGATTCAACAATTGGATTCGGGAGTTAGTTACGCACAAGGAAGTATTAACATCCCCATGACCCTTGAAATCGATAGCTTCTAGCTATGTCTTAACTTGGTTTTAGTTTTCTCGATTTTGACTTATCATTATTTTTTATAAATCCTATTCATATGCATGAATTTTTATAAAATAGGAAATTTAAGTTTTTAAGGAAAATTTTAATCCCAGCATCCAAGAAAAGTGAGAAAATATAGATTTTTGACAAAAATGATTTCTAGACTTGATTTTGAAAAACTAGATATTCCGTGTCAAGCACTAGAGGGATACTAAAACGAAACATTATCTTTGTGATTTTTGAAAATGATTTTGAAATATAAATGTAAAGTAAGCACCATGAAGAGAAACATGTTAGTACGATGAAAAAATAAGATAATATTGCATAAAATAAATCACACAAAAGAGGAAAGAAAAGGGACAATTCAAATATATCTCGTTGTTGTCATTGGTTATCTAGAAATAACCAAGTTGCAAATTTTTAAAACACGTTTGGATCCGCTAGTTGATTGAGGTATGAAAATGAGTCTGAATTTTAACAAGTCTAAAATCTGAGAGAGAGAAAATTTAGATTTTTGATGATTTTTGAAATGGTTAGATTGGAAAATTTTAAATTGATGAAAATTGACTATTTCTTAACAACAATGACAATTTTGACAAAATCAATGATTTTTTATTTAAAAAAGGGGATTGATAAAAATATGAGTGATAAAATTTGAAAAAAATACATATGCCTTGATCCGAGCCTAGGGGATTAACATAAGCTCTTTTTTGACTCGACGATGTTGATCGAGGTCACTTAGAGGCACTTCAATGCCTTAGAGTGAGAAATAAAAAAGATAATTAATTTTGATAAACATCGAAAATAGGGGATAGCATCACGCTAGTCTTCTTTCTGATTTTATGCCAAGATAGTCCAAAGGTGGTAAAGGCTAGGTGAGGTATTGGAAAAGGCGATTCGACAAGGGTTAATGCAAAAATATTCCTAAAATCCTAAAAAATCACTTTCTAATAGAAAATAATTTTTGAAGTTGGTATAATGCAACTATAATGCAACTTTGAAAAATCATTCTTGACTCATTCAAAATCATTAAATCATAAAAGATACCTTTTCAAAAAGGGACTTTTGCAAAATTTTAGGGAAAAATATTTTTAAAATCTAGAAGGATCATTTAGTGGGCCAAAACAACCCAAACAAAATTTGAATCATTGATTCCGACGGTTTCAAACAACAAAGGTTCAAAAAATCATAACTCTTTCATTTAGAATGATCCAAGGGAAACAAAATACCTTGGAAAGGTAATTCGATGTCTTTTAATGGAAAAATACCATAAATTTATAGAAAATTATTTTAGGTTTTGAAAATTTATGTTTAAAGTCAAGTTTATTATGTTGCCAATACTAAATAGGGGAATTTTAAGGTTTTTAGATTTCCTAAGACTAGACTTAAGTTATAGACATTCGAATGCTTATAACAAAGAAAGGTCAGTGACAGTAGCTTTATGAGCTCATTTGCACTATCCTGGAGTAATTTGGAGTGATAAAATAACCCATTAACCATATTACTAGCAAGGGATGTTACATAACAAAATCAGAGTGTTTAACCTCATTTAATCCTTAAATCCAAACATGGGAAGCTTGATTTTCCCCCAAGATTGGAGGACCAATTGATAGAAAATTGTTAGTTTCATTTAATGAAGGTAATATGGACTTAATTTACGAGTACGTGCCTTAAATAAACATCTTAGTTAATATAGACTCACCTTAAGGCATTCGAATGCCTTGGAGAAAGAGTTTAGGAATATTGATTAATTTTGGTTAACGCTAAAAAGAAGGGACAAAGTCAAGCGATCTTCTTTTCAGATTTTATTTTGGATTGATCCAAAGGTTCTAGAGGTCGGGTGAGGTATCATTGGAAAGGTTACTCAATGAGGATTGATGTAAAAATATTTTAAGAAATCCTGAAAAATTGCTTTTTAGGAAGAAATAACTTTTCAAATTGGGTTTGAATCAACAAAGACAACACAAATAGGGGAAAAGGTGCAATGAACTTTGGAAAATCATTTTGAACACATTTAAAATCATTAAGTTGAAAATGATTCCTTTCCAAAAAGGGAATTTCACACAAATTTTAGGAAAAATATCCAAAAATTCTAGAAAATTCATTTGAGGGATCGAAAAGACCTAAACAAAATGCTAATCACTGATTTTTAAGGGTTCCAGACAACTAAAGTTTAGAAAATCCTAACTCCCTTATCCAGTATAATCTGAGGGAAAACAAGATATCGTTAGAAAGGTAATTTAATGTCCTTTAAAGGAGAAATTTTAGAAAATATTGAAAAATTATTTAGGGTTTAAAATAATTTTTCAAGTCAAGGTCATAGAGTTAGCAATGCAAAATAGTGGAATTTTCAATTTTCAGGTTTCCTAAAGCTAGGTTCGATTTCCCATTTGCACAATCTTAGAGTAGTTTGGGATGATGAAAGAGCCCATTAACTATATCACAAACAAAAGTCACTAGACAGAAGATCAAGGTACATGTAACTTAAGGAAAATCAAAAGATAAATTTTGTTTTTGAAAATCAAAATATTTAGCCTCATTTAAACTTGAATCCATACATAAAGAGCATGATTGTTCTCTAAGATTTAAGGACAAATTGATAAGAAAAACATTAAATCCATATTAGTCTCCATTTATTGAAAGTACCATGGACTTAACTTGGGGAGTTTTGAAAAAAAAAACATATTTTTTACAGAAGAACAAGATAGCAAGTGAGCAATTTTAATCAAGTAGAACACTCAAACATGACATCAAATGGTGGAAACAAGCTAGAACATAAAAATGATACAATTTTCATCAAACAAATATGCTGAAAAATACAAGAAATACATTAATGATGCATGAATATACCAAAATGTGTTTGTGGAGACATGAAACAATGATATGAGCATGGAGGAAAATACTTTCATAACATGAACATGTGCTGGAAATTTCATGACAGCATAAAGATATGATTTTTAGGCAAGAAAAATGTATAAACATACCAAAGTGTGCTTATAGAGGCATAGAATATGATATGTGCAAAATGGAAAATGTTCTCATGACATGAACATGGGCTAGAAATTTCATGACAACGTAAAGACATGATTTTTAAGTATAAATGCATTATAAAATCATAAACTTATGAACAAGACATCAAAAAAATGCATGGAACTTACAAAGAGGTCATGATTGCATGAAAAAGGTCACTAACGTGATATAGAACAAGAAAAGAGCAAAAAAAAATAAAGAGATAAGTTGAGAAGAAAAACCAACAAGCTTGGAATCCTAGATTTCCAAGAAGTCCCAACAACTTTGTTTAGCTTCTCTCTTAAAAGTTGAGCTTTTTCTGAACAAAGATATTGTATCTTTAGCTTTTACTTACTCACTATGAGTTAACAAGAAGAAAACCAAGCAAAATGGCTTTAAAATGGTTTTTTGGAGGTAGTATAAAGGCTACAAGATGAAAATATTTTGATGTTGATGGTGGCTAGTAAGTGTGTTTAGAGAATGTAAAAATTAAATGTTCCAACCCCTCTCAGCTGAAGCCAATGTTCTTTTATAAAGACATGTGAATAGTGAGGACAAAATGTAAAAAGCAAGGGTAATTTGGAACTTTAGTGCATGTACCTTATAAGCAGACAAGGTACTATGCTTAGCTATCACTTAATTTCATTGGTTAGCTCAGCAAAACCATGAATCCAAACCACTTTATGCAGATGAGCTATGAGAAAGATAAAGACTACCCTTTAACAATATGAATTAAGTCATGAAAATGCCCCATGCCATGGCTATTTAGGCCTAAAAAATTCAATGAAACCCAATTACAAGTCCAATGCTGAGGCTGGGTATGAATTTGGAGGATTTTTAATGCCAAAAATATGGTCAAATTGGAATTTTAAATCAATGGTGCAAGAGTTGAAAAATGCCATGAATTAGGCAAATTTGCCTAGATGTATTGAAACATTGAAGAATGTATCAATACAATAGGCAATTTTTCCCAAAAAGTATTGGTACATTTAGGCTTGTATCAATACAATTATTTATGTATTGATATATTTTGGCCAAAAATCATGATTTCATTACTACTAAGCCCCGTATTGATACAATTGACAAATGTATGGTAAATTGAACAATTGTATCGATATACTACCTTTTGTATTGAGACAACCAGTGGAATTTTAAATTTTGTAGACGTAAAGACTTGTATCAATACATAAAGGCTATGTATCGATACATTCATGTAATAATGTGAATTTTATGTACCTTTGCTCCTTTGAACACCTCACCTTAGCTAAGAATGATGGGGGATTGGTCCACGGCAGTTCGAATGGTCTCAATAATGCCTCGAATGATATCCTTTAATGCCTTAGATGTTGGCTAGACAAAATGGGTGTTTATACATGTCATTGCATAAAATTGCAACATTAGCAACGACTTTAAAAACAATTAATTTAATTTTCAATGTTTTAATCATAACGACAAGTTGTTATCATGAATTTTAATGTTATACATAATGACAAAAGAAGTTGCTCTAATATTCATACATTAGCAATGACTTTGAAATGTTATTATTGAATTTAATTTATTAACTATTCTTTAACAACAATTAATATATTGCAAAAAAATTGCCATGTTGATAATGAGATTAGAAGTCATTTCGAAATATAACAAGATATTGTAACATTTAAAAATGTTGTTGCAATTTATTGTTATTTTTGCAATGACTTTTTTAATCATTGTGTCACTTATTTTTCTTAATATTATATACAACGAAATCTTTTGTCATTGTAAATGACTATTATATACATAATGACCATAAATTATTGCCAAAATGTGATTATATTGGAAAAAAGCTTTTAATGTTGTGCTGAAATTAATTTATTATATATACTTATAATGTCATGTTTTAAAATTACCAAATATATTAAAATATTATACAAAAAAATCAAAATATTAATAGGTTTCTTTAAATTAGGTATCTTATTATAAGGTTTTACATTAATCTATCTATAACAAAATAAAAAAAAAGTACAAAAGTAATCAATCATCAAATAATAAAAATAGTACTCGTATTTATTTATTTTATTAAAAAATAGTATAAAATAACATAGACATCTTAATTTGATATACTAATTTTTTTTAAAAAATGTATATCGTAGTATATTTTGATTTCGATTTTAAAATTATTTCATTTTTTATTAAAAAAAAGTCTAATAGTAATAGGCGAGACAATTTGTTTTAAATGATAACTTATTAGTATAAATTATTTTAAAATAAAATATTATTAGTAAAATATTTTAAAATGATAACTTAAATTATAATAAAGATAATTAAGATAGTCAATATCGTATTGCTGAACGTGTTATTTTTGTTTTGATATTGATATATATCGGTAATAATATATTTCAACATACCATTTTGTGTTTACCATATTTTTCAAACGCCTTTTTTATATATATACATATTTGAGGCATATTTTCAAGTTTCTTAATAAAATATATATTATATAGGCATAAAAGTATACCTCTACTATATATATGTATATTTATTTATATTCAAATATAAATTTTAAAATTATAAAAATTTAGCATTCAAAATTTTTAAACATCAAATAAATAATAGTAAAAATATTTAAAAATATAATAAACTATTATTGATTAAGTTTAATAGCCTAATTTAATGAATATAATTTATTTTTAAATATAACTATAAAAAAATAAAAATGATCAAGATAAAAATATTAAAAATTAGTCTTAAAAAAATCAAATAAGTGAAATTTTAAAAACTATATATAAAAAATCAAAGACTTGTACCAACTGATATGGGTTGATAACGATACAATACCCATAGCTATAATTTAAGTTAATTCAAAATTTTTTCAATATCCTTATTATATAAAACATATGCATATACAAATTACATAATTATAAAGATAAACATATAGTAAACTTTTATTAAAATATAAATAATAAATAAATAAAAACTTTAAAGATATCAAGAAATCACCAATGAAAATTTTGCTGGTAAATTAATTTTACTTTTAAAATTAAAAATATCATTCTATATATATTTATTATTTAATTATTTTTTATTAAAAGGATTTCATCCATTTTAATGTTCTTATCACCAAGTCATTTCCATTTACCCTATTCATTTTTGCCTTAGCTGCCATTATTTCTCTCTTTTTTTGTTTTCATCATCAAGTAAATTAGCACTTTCATTCTCTTCTCTAACATTTTTTCCTCAATCATTTTCACCCTTTTCTTCCCGGTTTCTATATTCCTTTTTCTCTAATTCATCGAATGAGTTCTTAGGCGAATCATCTCAATTAGATGTTCTAAAGAAACCTTAAATTGAAATCATCTAGAACCCATTGATCTGTTTCAAGTAATTCCAATTGTGGTTCTATCCTATTCTCTTAAATTGTTTAATACTTTTTTCCTAAGATTATTATTATTATTATTATTATGTTGTTGTTGTTGTTGTTGTTGTTGTTATTATTGTTGTGTTTGTCATATTTTTAGGTATTCATTAGTTAACTAGCATCAAAATCATGATCTACTTTATGCAATATAATACACAAGTTGTAACATTGAAATGGTTAATGTTATATATGAAACTTAGTTAAAGCAAAAATATGTAGTCCAATTGTTCATCATTTTTTCTTGCAGATTAAAAAAGACAATGATTTTCTTGATTTGTGTTGAAACTATAAGATATGGTTATAGTTTTTAATTTTATTAACTTTTTAGTTTTCATGGACTTTCATTTTTTTATTAATGATTGTATTAATTCATGTACAGTTAAAATCACGTAAAAAGTTACAATACAGTTTCTGTTATTAATTATTAGTAAAATAAGAATTATATATATGCTATTTGATGATTTTGTCTATTGTTGCATAAAAATTATTGCAACCAAATTGTAGACACTTTATTTTGTCCAGGCCAACTTTAAAAGCATCAAAGGTCATTATTCAAGACATCATCGAAGCTATTCAGACAAGCATGGATCAATCCCTACCATTCCTAGCCATATAAGGTTTTTGAAAAGCCAAAGGTGCGTAAATTTTACATTTTTGCATGGTGTATTGATACAGGGCCTACACATCATCAAAATTCAAAATTTATAGGTTTTATGATACAAAATGTCAATGTATCAGTACATTGCTTTAAGTATCAATATATTGGCTTGTTATATCGATACTAGGCTTGGCAGTGGCAAAAATCATGATTTTTGGCCAAAATGTATTGATACATACATGAATGTATCAATACATTCTTCAAATTATCAATACATTTGGGCAAATTCTGCCCAGTTATGGCAGCATTTTCACCTCTTTTCACCATTACATCCAAACTCGAATTGGACCACATTTTTGGCACCAAAACTCATCCAAGTTTATACCAACCCTCAATATTGGACTTATGAATAGATCAATTGGATTTTTGAGGCCCAAATAGCCATGGCATGGGACATTTTCATGCCTTACAAAAGTTACAGGGCACTTTGGTACCTTTTCATGGCTCAACTGCATAAAGTGGCATTGATCCAATATTTTCACTGAGTAAACCAATTAAATTAAATGGCAGCTAAGCATGGTACCTTGTCTTCATCTAAGGTACAAGCACCAAAACCCTAAAATGCCTTTACTTTTTGTATTTTGCTTTTACTATTCACATGGCTATATAGGCTAACTTTGACTCAGCTAAACACATACACACATTCACCCCTCACACTCTTTCAACACTCTTACCAACCACCATCAACATCAAACATTCTTACCTTGTAGCTCTCCACCCCATTCCCCAAAAATACCTCTAAAAAACTAATTTAAACCATATTTATTTGCTTTTCTTCTTGTAAACTCATAGCAAGTAAGTAAAAGCTAGAAAGGCAAAATCTTTATTGGGAAAAAGCTTATCTTTTAGGAAAAAAAAGCTACTGGAACTTTTGTTGGTATATTTTCTCAACTCATCTCTTTATGTTTGTTGCTCTTTTCATATTCTTCATCATGTTAGTGACCTCTTTCATGGAACCTTGACCATTTGTAGGTTCCATGCATTTTTTTTATGTTTCTTCATGAGTTTGTGATTTTATCATGCATTCATGCATAAAATCATGTCCATATGCTATTGTGAAATTTCAAACATATTTTCATGTCATTAAAACATCTTTCTTTATGCTCATATCATGTTCTATGCCTCTAACATATTTTTGGCATATCCATGCATTTACTTTGCCTAAAAATCATGTCTTTATGTTATGATGAAATATCTAACATGTTTTCATGTCATAAAAATACTTTCTTCTTTGTTCATATCATGTTTTATTCATCGATAAACATATTCTTGTACATTCATGCATCATTTATACTTTCTTTGCATTGTTAACATTTTTCCTTAATAAAATGACGTCTTGTTGATGTTCTAGCATGTTTCTATCATTTGATGTCACGTTTGATTATTTTACATGATTAAAAATGCTCGCTTGATGTCTTATTCTTGTTGCAAAAATCTATTTTTTTCAAAACTTCTAAATTTAGGTCTATATTAACCTTAATAAATGAGGATTAATATAGACTTGATGCTGTTTATCAATTGGTCTTCTAATCTTGGGCAAAAATCAAGCTTTCCATGTCTAGTTTCAAGATTAAATGAGCCTAAATGTTCTGATTTTCACAAAAAGAAATGTCTTTTTAACTTGCCTAAGTTGTTTGTGCCCTGATTTTGTTGTCTAAAGCCTTTTGCTATTGACATGGTTAATAGGTTGCTCTATCATCCCACACTACTCCAGGATTGATTGGAACAAGCTTTTGAAGCCACTATTATTGACCCCTTTTTGTCATGGTGTCACAACGTGGCCCAGATTCGGACCAAGCCCGACTTAAACGGCCGTTGACTATATAAGTGTTGATGTATCATTATTTCAAAACTATTTACTCTTCTTTTTTTGGGCCATATCGATATTAAAATTCTCTTATTTCTAGGGACTTTATAGTTATGATGAATTGTTCGCCCATCTTAACCCTAAGTAGTCATCATAAAGTAACCATTTATTTGGAGTCGCCATCAATCTATTTTGGCTAGGTAAGATTGGTCACCTATCGAAATTAATGCTTTAAGGGTCACAAAACCCTAAAAATAAATTTCATGGTCTACGAACTACCAGAGATTATTTTTAAGGGTTCGAGAGTCAGTTACAACCACAAGTAAGAATCGACCCCCTCGTGTGCCCAAAATTGGTACCTTATTGATCATGGTTAATTTGAACTTTATTTTTCATCTAACTTCAATATGTGGTATTTAATTACAATTCGCATATTGTTAAAATAAGATTCTATTATTCCATGGGAGAAAATTAGGATTTTGCATTTTAAAAATTTAAACATCTTACGCACCCCTGCCAGAAAACCAATGGGACATGAAAGTTTTCATTATTCTTTTTTATACCCCAACGTAGAACCAAAGGTACATAAAAGGTTCTAAAAAAATGTTTTTCACATCCTACTGGTAGCACCTGGTAGAATGTGAAAGGTTTTTATTTGTATAGAATTCCTAATTTCCATTTTAAAAAGGGTACCTCATCATTAGAATGATCCATAAAACCCCTATCACATATGGGTGGGAGGAATTTCATACACCACTTTAATTCCAAGACATTGCCTTTATTTTTCAAAGACATGAATTTTATTTGAAACAAAAATAAAGGACCTATGACTCAGTCTGGACACTAAAATACTAATTTGTATCTAAGGACTAAAAGATAAAAGAAAAATGAACCTATCCTTAAAGTATACCTTTGGCATAGAAACACCTAGTGGTTACTTAAGACTAGGTTTTAAAAACAATTAAAATATCTCTAAGGCTTACTATCGACACTAAGGCACCTGGTAACTATTTAGGGTTTGGTTCTATGAAAAATTAAAGTATTCCTAAGGCTTACCATCGACACTAAGGCACCCGGTAACTACTTAGGATTGGGTTCTAAAGAAAATTAAAAAAAAAATTCTAAGGCTTACCATCAACACTAAGGCATCCAGTAACTACTTAGGATTGGGTTCTAAGGAAAAAAAATATCTTTAAAAGGATAAAGGAAACTTAGCTTACCATCAACACTAAAGCATCCAGTAACTACTTAAGATTGGGTTCTAAGGAAAAAAAATATCTTTAAAAGGATAAAGGAACCTTAAACTTTCACCATTGGCATTAAAGCATCTCGATAAGAAAAATTACAAAAAACCCCTAGGGTATACCTTCGACATGAAAGTATCCCGGTACCCCTAATGAACTCGAAAGGACAAGTAATGATGATTCTTACTCTTAGATTACCAAAATGACCTAAAGTATGAAAATTGCTAATGGGTCCCTAAATTTTCAAAAGTTGCATTTCGTACCCTAACAGAGAACTAAAAGAATACGAAAAGTTTTTATATTTTTAGCACCTCACCGGAGGACCAATGGGATGCTAAAGATATCTAAAATAATCTAAATGGATGATTTCATGCTAAAGATAACCATCTTGTCCTTAAAATACTAAATTTCCCTAAGGGTCCATAAATTTTCTTGATTTTACACTTAGGTACCTAAGTAAAAAATAATAACCTAAATCATTATAAAATATAATTAATCAGGTAAAAATCAGCATGCAAATCATGAAGAACATCCACAAGAAGGTTTGGTCAAACAACTTTGACCAAAAAATAAATTTTTTTTATTATTTGCAAACTAGCCTCTAAACTTTGAGAAATTACAAATACACCTTAAAGTATGAAAAATACCTAAAGTATGGTATGAAATACCCAAAATCAGTTTCTAAGTTATCCATGAAGCTTTTGGTCAAATCCTTTGACCATGAAACAAAAAATTTCTATCATTTGCAAACTAGTCCTTAAACTTTTAGACATTTGCAATTTAGTCCTTAATCAACAAAAACCATCATCAAAATACATCATTAAGGCAGGAAATTAGCTTGGAATCAGCAGCAAAACATAGCAAAAATACTCATTACGATTCGGCCAAACATATAGGTCTAAAATTTTTTTTATTTTTTTGGATTAGCCCCTAAATTTTTATATTTACAAAATGACCCTAAAAACACACAGACAAGCATGAATTTCGGCCAACACCTAAACAACCTACCACCCATCTTTTCTAAACTCAGTAATCACATATTCACATTTCATTTAACCCAAATTAGCACCATTATATGATAAAATTACAAAAATAAGCACATAAACATGTGATTTCACCATAATAACAAGAAAATACTAAAAGAAATAAAATATATATGACAAACACAACACCAAAACCAACGTCATATCAATATAAACAAGATTCATGAAGAAAAAAATTTACTAACAAGAAAAAAAATAAAATCAAGGAAATTAGTTCATGGCCATTATGCTTAGCCTTTCAACATGGATAAAAAAATCCATGAACTTAAGCACATTTTTGGCTCACCAAAGAGAAGAAAAATGTATCAAACAAACGAAAATTCAAAGATTAAAGTGGAGATTTACCTTAACAAAGCTTTGAAATCCATTTTTTTTAATATTTTCATTTTTTCTGACTCTTTTTTTTTAGGCTTCCTCCAAACTAAAAAACCCATGAAATAACATCCTCCCCTATTTATAGGGGGAGGATTCAGAAAGTTTCATGCCTTTTTCATAGATTTTTCTCTTTTTTTATTTTTTTATATTTGTTATATTTTTTTTATGTTAAGTTTACTTGTTAGGTTAGAAATAATAAATGTTGTGTCATAAGCCCATACCCTTATTATTTTATGGTGATGTCATGCATGACATCATTGATTTCTATAGATATTTTAATTGATATTCATATATAATATATAAAATTATACCATAAAAATTAATTAAAAGATTAAATTGTAAAATTTAAATTATGTTTTTTTAATAAAATTTTAAATGATCAATTTAATTCAATTTAATACTAAAAATAAAATTTTTTATGTACAAAAAAAATTTAAAAATAGTAAACTCATAAAATTTTACATGAAAACCCTTATTGGGGAAAAATTGACAAATATGAAAAAAACTCAAAACTCATAAAATAAATTGATTTTTTACAAACTGAATTAATATGGATTAAAAAAATATTTTAAAAATTTTAAAAATTATGAACTACAAAAAATCCTACTGAAGAAATTTATGAAGTAAAAACTATGTAGTTTGGTAACAGGAAAAATTCTAAAATTCATAAAATAAATTGAAATTTTCAAAACTGATTTAATGGGAGTTAAATGACAATAT
>JBBYHL010470703.1:0-13629 GCA_038381835.1 Adansonia madagascariensis | reverse complement strand
AGGAATGCTACAAAAAAGTTTATTGATATGGTGATATCCCAACAAATGATTGACAATGCCATAAAGAGTGGTAAGATGTTAGAGGGGGAATCCTCCAGCTCTACTAAAAAGTCTACCACCAAAGGCAGAGATAAAAATGTGAACATTGCTAGTAAAAGCCCTGCCAAGATCACCTAGAATCCTTAATTCAATATTGAGCATGTATTTCCCTGGCATGGCATATCCAGGTTTCAACCTATATGCCATAGTTCCATAACTAGTATACTTTATTGCATTCAATCCCACCATGAATTTTTCATCAAACCCAGGTTAAAATTCTACTCAAAATACTATGTTTCACAACCCAAGTAACACTAGAGCATTAAACAATCAACAAGCCCCATAAGAAAGAGAGTATTCTGATCCATTTCCTTATTCCTAAGAGGTCTATGCTCATTTATTAGCAGGTTAATTCATAGCTCTAGTGTTTTTAACTCTAAAATGCCTTCTTTATCTTAAATGTCATGACAAGAATGTCTAATGTGAATACCATGCTAGAGCATAAGGTCACTACATTGAAAATTATACTTTTTTTAAGAAAAATGTTTAGGGCCTACTAAAAAAGGTTTGTCATCATAAT
The DNA here is from genome assembly GCA_038381835.1 of Adansonia madagascariensis. NCBI lineage: Eukaryota > Viridiplantae > Streptophyta > Magnoliopsida > Malvales > Malvaceae > Adansonia > Adansonia madagascariensis. The sequence continues at coordinate 13,010 of JBBYHL010470703.1, read as the reverse complement.
TAAGCAAGGGTTAAGGCCTAATTTTGAAGCTAATCCATTCCTAAACCATGTAGAACTAAAAGTAAATTAATGGGAACTATTATTGGGCCAAGAAACATGTTGAAGATATTAAAGCACCAATGAGCAGTGTACGAGAAGCATTTATAAAGGTGGGGCTAGTAGGCTGATATTAGGATGAAAAGCTTGCTAGATCTTGCTGTTGCCACTATCGACAAAGGCATGCTTTACAACAATGTTTAGAATTCTTACGATTAGTCCAAAAGATGACGAACTATTTAGAAATTTTGCTTTATGAAGAACAGGAGGAAGACATGGATGCTTTCATTAATGTTATGGAAAAGGATGAGAATGTCCCCCTTTATGGAGTTAGAATACCATTGGTCTTATTTGCCAATCAGCTAGATACCCAAATCACATGTACATAGCTTGCATCGAGAATAATTTTTCGGCTTTCATCTCTTTTCCTATATAAAAAGGACAAAGTAGTGCAATGGAAATATGATAGTAGAATAGTGATAGTCGAGGAATCTAGCTAACGAACAGCTATTGTTGACCTTACAGGAGTAAGCAATCTAACTTGTAACGACAGATGCTATGCCCCAGCTACACCTGAAATTAAAGACCACAAAAAAATGTTCCCTTAGCAATTCAAACACCAGAGGTGGTAAGAAAACAAGCAGAGCCAAAAGCATCCAAAGAATTAATAAGCGAGAAAAAGGCTACAAAATTTCTTAAATTCATCAAGCATAGTGAATATAGCATTGTTGATCAGCTAAACAAGCAACCTACTAAGATATCCTTGCTGTCATTGCTCATAAGTTCTGAAACTCATAGAAAAGCCCTACTCAAGTTATGGATGTGTGTAGATTACAAGGGCTTAAATTGAGCTAAAAATTCCCTATTTTCTTTCATGAATGGATTTCAAGCTATAATCAAATTAAAATGGCACCCAAAAACATGGAGAAAACTACCTTGCTGACCATGTGGGCTATCTTCTGCTACAAGTTTATGCCTTTTAGACTCAAGGATGTAGGGATAACTTACCAAAAGGCAATGGTGATATTATTCCTTGTAACGACAGATGCTATGCCCCAGCTACACCTGAAATTAAAGACCACAAAAAAATGTTCCCTTAGCAATTCAAACACCAGAGGTGGTAAGAAAACAAGCAGAGCCAAAAGCATCCAAAGAATTAATAAGCGAGAAAAAGGCTACAAAATTTCTTAAATTCATCAAGCATAGTGAATATAGCATTGTTGATCAGCTAAACAAGCAACCTACTAAGATATCCTTGCTGTCATTGCTCATAAGTTCTGAAACTCATAGAAAAGCCCTACTCAAGTTATGGATGTGTGTAGATTACAAGGGCTTAAATTGAGCTAAAAATTCCCTATTTTCTTTCATGAATGGATTTCAAGCTATAATCAAATTAAAATGGCACCCAAAAACATGGAGAAAACTACCTTGCTGACCATGTGGGCTATCTTCTGCTACAAGTTTATTCCTTTTAGACTCAAGGATGTAGGGATAACTTACCAAAAGGCAATGGTGATATTATTCCATAACCTCATGCATAATGAAATAGAGGTTTATATGGATGATATGATTACTGAATCCCTAAAAGAGATTAAGCATGCCACTAACCTCTATAAACTCTTTAAATGGTTATGCTAATATCAACTAAAACTAAATCTAGATGAGCTCACCTTTGGTGTTAACTTTGACAAGCTATTAGGCTTTATTATGAGTGAACGGGGAATTGAGGTTGATCCTGATAATGTAAAGGCTATCCAAAACCTTCCACTACCTTGTAGCTAACAAGAAATAAGGATTTTCCTCATGAGATTAAACTATGTAGCTAGATTCATATCCTAGCTAATTAACAAATGTGATACAATCTTGCACTTATTATGAAAACAATACGTTGGTGAATAGAATTATGTGTGCCAATAAGCTTTTGACAAGGTCAATTAACAAGTCCACGGGTTGTGTACGAGGTCAATATGACGAGTTAGGAAGGGAAAAACGAGCTATCTACTATCTAGGTAAGAAATTCATGGAGTATGAAAATAACTACTCTGCAATTGAGAAGTTATGTTGTGCTCTAGCTTGGACAGCTTGGAGGTTAAGGCAATACATGTTATATCACACCACATAGCTGATTGGCAAACTAGATACTATCAAATACCTGGCTTCGACTTTGTCAAAAAAGTTGGCTCGATGGCAAGTCTTGCTCTCTGAATATGAAATCATTTATGTGAGCCAAAAAACCATCAAATGTAGCATGATAGTTGAGTTCTCAGCAAGTTGAGCTCAAGAGGACTATGAAACATTTGATTTCAAATTCCCAATTAAGGACCTAATGTGTATATCTAAAGTAAACAATGGTATCAATTGCAGCCAAGCTCAAAAATGTATTTTGATGGAGCCTTAAATGCATTAGAGCATGGAATCAAGGCTATTCTAATCTCACCAAACAGAGATTATTATCCCTTCACTATGAAACTAAACTTCGAATGCACCAATAACATAGCCGAATATGAGGCATGTGTATTAAGGCTTTAGGCAACCGTTGAGAAAAGCATCAAAACTTTACAAGTGTATGAAGACTCTGCCTTATTAATTTATCAACTTTGAAAAGAATAGGAAACACATGATGCTAGTTGTTCCAATACAAAAGGCTAATCAATGAGCTAAACTAACAATTTGATGAAATTAGCTTTCAACATTTACCTAGGGAAGACAACCAAGTGGCAGATGCTTTAGAACCCTAGCCTCTATGTTTGAAGTAAACTGAGAGTTAAAAGTCACCCATCGAGATAAGTATTCACAAAGCTTCCACATACTGCCATAGCACAGAAGAAAAAAGAGATAGGCTACCATGGTTCCATGACATTCTTCATTATATTTGAAACTAACAATACCTAGAGCATGCCATAGAAACTGACAAGCAAACAATCTAAAAAATGTCTATAAGTTTCATTTTGGTGGTGAAATCCTATACAAGCAAAATTGGGATTAAACATAACTTCAACGTGTAAACGCTCTTGAAGCTAAGATAATTCTGGAAAAGGTCCATGAAGGAATTTATGGTGCTTATACTAACAAAAACAAAATAGAAAAGGTCTAGATATTACTAGATGACATTAAAAAAAATTGCATTGACTATGCTCGAAAATGCCACAAGTGCCAAATCTATGCGGATAAAATCCATATCCTACCTTCACCTTTGAATGTCATGATGGCTCCGTGACCTTTCTTTATATGAGGCACGTATATGATTAGACCCATTATTCCTAAAGCTTTGAATAGGCATCACTTCATTTTGGTTGCAATTGATTATTTCACTGAATGGATAGAAGCAACCTCATATTCCAATGTCATTAGATCTATTATATGCAAGTTTGTGAAACGGGACATCATTTACCAATATAGACTTGTCAAATAGATCATCATGGATAATGTACCCAACTTGAACAATAAAATGATGGAAACAATTTGCTCATAGTTCAAGATCAAGCACAATAATTCAGTGCCATATTGTCCAAAATTTAATGGGGCAATCGAAGTAGCCAACAAAAGCATTAAAGCAATAGTCAAGAAAATGATTAAAACTTATAAAGATTGGCATGAAAAGTTACCCTTTATGCTGCATGCCTATCATACCATTGTTCAGACTTCCATTAGAGTTACATAATTCTCCCTTGTCTATGAGATAGAGGCATTCTTACCATTGAAGTCAAAATCCCTTCACTCAAGGTCGTAATGGAATCATAGCTTAAAAAAGCTAAATGGGTCAAGAATTGATACGAGCAACTGAACTTCATCAATAAGAAAAAGGTGAAAGCTATCTTTCATGGACAGATGTATTGGAAACGTATGATTAGAGCTCATAACAAAAAAGTCTACTCTCATTGGTTTCTAATTTTAAGAAAAAGACTTGTACTAAAAAAGATTCTCCTAATTTACAAAGATACCCGAGGAAAATGGACCCCAAAGTGGGTAAGCAAGCTTTCTTCAGTACAGCATTGATTCTAACTAAGATGGATGGCAATAACCTGCCCTACCCTATCAACTCTGAGTCTGTCAATAAGTATATGCCTGAGAAGGTTCTTTGAATAGAAACCTACAAATATATCACTATCCTTGGAAAGGTAATTTAAGTAACTAAACCTTACCTTTGTCCAAACATAATCAAGGCCAATACTTACTTAACAGAACCATTTTCCATCAAAATATCAAATTTTGTCCCAACCTCCTCATCTTATCTTAATGTTTACTAAACTTGTTCTACCCAATCCCCGAGGAAAAGGGTAGTGTCACCTTAGCTTAGGGCAATTACTAGAGGGTAATTCAAGAGGTTTCTTGAAGAATGATTAGCACAAAAAAGTTAATTATTTGAGAGAAAATCTCTGAAAGTACTCAACAAAAAACTTAAGTCATTAGTATTAAAAAAATCGATTACTTGAAAAAGTTAATTTATAACTTTCTTTGTACCTCTCAAAATGTTCAATGAGTTGTAGTCCTTTTCTTCCAAAAATAGAATACAACCATTTCATTTTCTAAATCTTCTTTTCATACTTGAATATCATATTGCATCATACTTGTCATATAATTGATAATGCCTGATTGATTATAAAAAGTTTGATAATGGGATTTCCTAGTATTACTTCAAAGAATATAAAACTTCATAGAAAAATTTCCTCAGGTGTAAAAAAGCCAAGAATGGATTCTAGAATCACAACTAGACTTACCCTTCAAACTTTTTCCATTTTGAAAAGTATAATAAAAAATGACCCTCAATAAACCTTAAACAGAAGGTAGAGGCAAATCAATGATTCTTGACTTTTACCCTCAAACCATATTCATAATAGTTAATTCAGACCATCAGATGCATCATTCCATGCACGTCAATAAGTAGCTCACCAAGTCTGTTAACCCATTAAAACAATTCGATCAAACTCAGAAACTTTCCTATGCCTCATGGGTCACCTCAACCTTCAAAAATAACTTCAACCATTCAAAAAAAATCTTTTTAACATTGAAACTAAAGTTGGCAGACCTTAAAACATAAGACACCTAATGAAACTCAAAGATGGAAGATGATTCAAAACTCTAAAACCAATTGCAGAATTGCATTTTTAAATCATATCTGTATCATCTAAGCATGCATCTATACTATTATGCATCGTACATGAAACTACTGACAACGTTTCAGGTATAGACTCACGCCTTCAAAAGTCCTAAGCAAACTCAAAACTACAGGTGCCAACTATCATATCTAAAAACCTTAGAAAGTAGGTAAGCTCTTTGAACCCTACCTACATTAGTCCATAAAGAGCTGGATGCTAGCTATCTTAATCCATAAAATGCTAATGCCTGTCTACTTCAATCCATAAAGTGCTAGACAACTAGCTACCTCAGTTCACAAAGAATTGGATAGCTACCCATCTCAGTCGATAAAGAACCAAACGCCTGTTTACTTTAGTCCATGAAGAGTTGGATGCCTACCAACCTTAGTCCATAAAGAGCTAGATGCCTGCCTACTTCAGTCCACGAAGAGCAGGATGTTAGTCTACAAAGAGCTAGGTGCATATTTAATTTAGTCTACAAAGAGTTAGATGCCTACCTACTTTAGTCCAAAAAAGCTGGATACCTATCTACCCCAGTTCATAAAGAGTTGGATGCCTACCTACCTCAATCTACAAAAAGCTAGATACCTACTTAACTTAATCCATAAATAGTTGGATTCCTATGTACCTCAATCTTTAAAAGCTGGATGCCTATTGAGTTAGTCCATAAAGAGTTGGGTGCCTAACTACCTCAGTCTATAAAGTTAGATGCCTATCGAGTCAAAGCCTACACTAGCTAGCCTCTATTTGAATGGTTACACTTAGGAAACTATAAACTTAGTAGAAAGGTCAAACCCTACAAAACTCATCAAAATGTTATTATCATTTAGGACCATTGCCAATATACTCTGCTAATTTTAACATAATACTAATTGATCTTTATTTTTCTATAAGCATTAATGAGGCAATGCTATACCTCAAAAAATAAGGTTTATTTGTCTTTTCCTTATTCTTGATGCTTAGTATCTACTAAAGAGGCATAGCTATAGACATTTCATTTTATCTACGCTAACATTTAAAGTATCAGAAGTCATTATCAGAGGTACCATTAAAGTCATTTGAAGAAGCATAAGTCAAGTTCCCACCATTCTCAACAAAAGTAAAGAGTTTAGAGAGTTAAACATAAGAAAAATCTATATTTTTGCATGTATGTCCGAATATATATGTAAGGTATCGATATAAGGCTCCACCTCATTCAAATTCCAAAATCTTGCCAGTTGTATTAATTCCAAAGGGCATGGTATTAATACTTGAATAATGGTATTGATACCAAGGGTGTTTGTATCGACATAAAGTTTTACAGCTAAAATCATAATTTTTGCCCAACAAGTATCGATATAAGAGTGCATGTACTGATATAATGAGTTTGGTATCAATATGGGCTTTCTAGTATCGATACCATGCTTTGTTTCAAAACTAGATTCAAAGTATTGATATATTCTCAATGTATTGATACATTCTCAATGTATTGATACATAAGGCTATTATTGGCCTAATTCGAGACATTTTTTCTTTCTTTGTACCATGACTTCAAAACTCCAATTTGATCATGACATTAGCCTCAAAATTCAATATCAGACATAACTTCAAACAAATCATGTGGATTTAATTTTTAGGCTCTAAACATTAAGTTAAAACATTTTAGAAAGGTCCATTAAGCTTAGCCTGAAGGTTTTTCATGAGAAATTTGATTTTATAAAGGATAGACTTAAGATTACTCATTTGATTATCTAATAATGGTTTTCTTTGCTTGCAAGAATGAAAATTAACCAATCAAATGCTAAATGGTATCACAATCGTATAATGAGTCATTATATTGTACATACCAAAAGTCCTATATGCCTATTTGCTAGGTCAACTTAGTGGCTAAAATATCCACTATATAATCTGATGTTTACTCAGCTAAGAGGAGAATATTTTTTGTCAACCACCAAAAAAATCTAAAGCTTTCCAAAAAATTACATTCTTGTAGCTCTTTTTTTACACTTCCAAACCTCTTATTTCCCTCGTCTATACCCTAAAAACTATCCTCCATAGCCACCATAACCAAAATCTTTTTTTTTATTCCATAGTAAAGAAAAAGAAAAATATGAGCTAGAAGTTGTTGGATTACCTTTTAAGGATACAGTTAGGAGCTCAAACTTCTATTTAGGTATATCTTCTATCTTTTCCTTTTTATTTTTTTCATCATCATCATCTTAGTGAACCTTCATCTTGCCATGACCCTATTAAGGCTTTCATGCATTATTATGGCTTTGTTTATGGTAGCTTTAAAGTTTTGATAACTTTCTTGGTCTTTCAATGGAGTTTTGATGAACTAGAATGCATATTGCTTGTTGATATTAAAACAAACCCTACTCATGCATTCATGCCATGTTTTTTCTTAGGGATATATCAAACACAAATGTTTGGAATCATGGCCTCATTAGGCCAACTAAATTTTATTTTTAATCTAAAACCAAAAAAGAATGTTTTCAGATATTTAATTTAAGCATTATTTTGAGCCTATTAAGACTATTGGTATGGATAGCGGATAGTTTGATGGCCTACTTTGCGATAAATGGATAGGTCCATTACTTTACTGCTAGGACCTTAGTGATTGGACATTCGCATGTCCAATGCCTTGACACTTGACCATAAAAGCCTTAACCTGAAGAATCCCTGTTTCAATACTAACAGCATAATGTCCCTATTTGAAAATTTATTTTCATACTTCAAATATTTTTTCTAAAGTTTTTTAGCATTTTTTAGTGAAAGGATTTGAATTATATTTACAATATACCGTGTTTTCCATCAGATCATTTCTTATATGGAACTTATGATTTTTCCTACCTTTGCTATCTAGAAACCCTATCAACAATTCACATTTTCTTTGGTCGAATCTAACCTATCAAATGATTTTCTAGACTTTTGGAATAATTTTTGTGAAATGTTCACAAAATTCGTTTTCCAAAAAGGTATCATTTATGATTTTGTGATCTCGATGGAGTCTAAGGAAATTTTTTTAAAGTCCACAACCCATTTCCTTTACAGTTGCTATCAATATCAGTACTGACTTCAACCTTGTTTCAACAATTAATTCCATTTAGAAAGTGACTCTCTATGATTTTTGGAATATTTTTAAATTAATCCTTATTGAGTTACATTTCCAGCAATACCTTATTTGCCATTAGAAACCATTGGACCAAACCAAAATAAATTCAAAAAAATGGGTAATGCGATGCTGTCCCTTATTTTTTATGTTGAGAAAATTTACTAGGATTTTCTCAAGTCATCTTTTTTGGCCATTTGAATGACACAAAATATATTCAATGGTTTCCCCATATGGTGTCATGAGTCATTGCATAGTACTTTTAGGCTCGGATCGAAACCCAAAAATTATTTTCAAAATTAATTTCCATTTCTTATTTAAAATATTTTCCATTCTAAATTTTATTTTCTTGAAATATATTAAAATTTTTAATTTTCAAAAATCATTAAAAATCTCTCATTTTGAAGGGACACTCCAACCCTATTTTTTGAGGGGATACTTTAACCCTACTCTTTTGAAGGGATACTTTAACCCTACTCTTTTGAAGGGATTCTCTAGCCTCACTTTTCAAAAATATAACCAAAATCTAAGTTTTCTCTCTTCTGGTCTTTCCTAGACCTTTTATCAAAATTTTCATGCCTATGATTACCATCGAATCCAAATGTGTCTCAAAATTGTCAAATTGGTTATCCTTCAATAACTGAGGTCAATGTGAGATACATCCAAATTGTCCTTCCTTTTTTTAGGCTTTTGTGTTTTCATCTTTAATAAAACTTTTATCATATTTTTTTATGTTTTACTCACCCATTTCTCTTCCAGGTGATGAATTTACATTCATGATTTCAAAGAATAATCGAATTCATTAAGAGGCAATGTTTTACGTTAGTATCCTTCCAGTGCTCGATGTGAGTATCTTTTTCTAAATCAATTTGGATCTCATTTTATCGAATCTTTTATCCTTTTCCGCCATCTTGGGTTAGAGAGAGAGATATGAATTAAACTTTTATCATAGAAACTTGGATTTAATATTTAAAAATTTGCAATCATAAGAAGGGGATTACAAATAAATAATGATCACATGAAAAATTGAGAAAAATTAAGACTTCAGTAATTTATGGCAGGATGGTACCAATTTTGGGCATTGTAAGGGTGTAATCCTTCCCCATGCATAATTGACTCCTATACCCTTTTAAAATGAACCTTGATACACATAGTCTGCAAAATCAGTGTTTTAAGTTTTATAACTTGGAATCACTGGTTTTAATAGGTACCTAGTCATACTTAGCCTAAAATGATTAATGGTGACTCTAAGTCATGGTCATTTTGTAATAATTATCCAAGGCTGGTTGGATGAGCGATTCATCTAATAGTTATCCCCTCGACTTTTACTCTATCATGCCTAATTCAAATCCCAATCAAAGGATGATCCAAAGGCAATCTCCTTTTCCCTTTTTTTAAGTTGTAGCCCGCCACGCAAAAGGGCATGTCGTAACATAAAAAATACCATTTCAAAAGAGGAATTTTATGAATTCTTCAGGAAAAACATTCAAAAGGTCCAGAAAAATCATCTAATGGGTTAGAATCAGCCAAACAGAATATGAATTGCTGATCTAAAGGTTCTAGATAGCAAAAGTTCAAAAAATCATAACTTCTGTAATTTGGGACATGGACGTGAATGGGAGTGACGATCGTCACCCGATAAAAAAGTTTTTTGAGGAGGTCAAGAATGCTTATGGATCATATTAAAGAAAAATGCAAAGATGTGGCATCAAAGGATGAAGTTCCAGGTGTTCGAGGACAAAAGACATGGAAAAATTCATAATTTTGCTTGAATGTATCGATACATGGTCCTCATATATTGATATAATGCTCCAACAACCTAAAAATTTGAAATGTCCCTATTTGTATCGATACAATGTGTAAATGTATCGATACATGAGTTTATGTATTGATACATGACTCATGTATCGATATTAGGCCATGCCAAAATCGAAACTTACATTTTGTGAAGTAGATGTATCGATACATATCAACATGTATCAATCCAATGCTCCATTGTATCAATACAATGTTTCATAGTACCGATACAATGATCATTTATCGATACAATGTTCATTGTATCGATACATTCGAGGGTTTTTAGACCAAATGTATTGATATATTCTTTAATGTATTGATACATACAGGCTATTTTCCATAATCGGGGCATTTTTAACTTGTTCACCATTGATCCAAAGCTTGATTTTAACTCATTGTTGCATCAGAAAAGGTTAAAACCCATATCAAATTATGAATTTGGACTTGTGAATTAATCAAAACATTTTTTAAAGTCTAAATTAGATTATAAAAGGTTAATGTCATCACCCTACTCCTCCCTTGTTTGTTGACAAAGATCACCATCAACCACCCTACTTGTTGGTATCTAATTTTAGCAATCAAGCCAACCACCCTATGTCCATCACATTGGCAATAAATTGCTTCTTATAGCCACCCTATAGCCATCAACTGTCACAACTATATGCCCTTGAGAAATGACTAAAAACACCTTCAATTTAGCTCCAAAGTACAGGTATAAATAGGCCATTAATATCTCAAAAAAAAAAGTTTTTTCTAACTTATTTTAACTCCCCCAACTAATTCACACAAAAAAAAAAAAGAATTCTATAGCCCTTTACTCAGCATCCACAAATAGCCCTAAATACTCACTCTCAGCCACTATATACTCTGAAAAATCATTTTCACCCATACCAGAACCAAAACCTTTCTTTTTCTCTCATTTCTTGCTAATAACAACAAGAAAAAGAGGGGAATTCAAGCCATCTCTGCTGCTCAAACCACTTGACCAAAAATTAAAGCTTTATTAGTATAACTTCCTACTTAATCACTTTCATTTTTTTCAGCATCTTTATCATTTAGTGAGCCTTTCATGCTTCCATCACCCTTTTAGGACTCTCATGTGTTATTGTGGCTTTTGGTTGTGCTAGCTTAGGATTTGGGTGTCTTAATGGCCCTTTTGATGTGCAAAGTGTCTTATTTTATCTCATTATTTTTTATAGCTCTTATTCATGCATTTTATGCCATATCCATGCATCACGTTATGTTCAATCCATGTATAAATCCTTAGCCTACCATGTTTCAAGCATGTTTATATGTTAACTTGCATTTTGTTATGAATCATTATCATTTTTGGCATGCTTCACTTCATGAAATGTGTGCATAACACTTTTTTTGTCAAGACCATTGGTAAAGTTATCATCCCCATTCATTTTATGTGCCATCCCCTTATATGTTGATTGTCTTCTCCTTATCTAAGTGCATGTTTGATGGCTGTTAAAAAATTGACTTTCAAAATATCCCTAAGCTAAGCATGTTAACCTCAACCAATGAGGATTAACATAAACTTAGTGTTTACCTTAAAATTAGCAAAAAAAATCTTAGGGAAAAATAAGTTTTCCAAAGATGGAATCCTGATTAAATGAGCATAAAACTTTTGATTTTTCGACAAAAATGGCCCTGCACTTGTTTTCAAAAGGTTTGTGCATTGTTTTTAAGTTGAAACCTTGAGTGGTTTGATCAACGAGTTGTTTGATTCCCCCAAACTACTCTGGGGCTGTGCAAATGAGTTTGCGATGCTCATGCCACTTTTTTCTTTTAGACATGGACGTTCAAATGTCAATGACCCGAGTTTTGACCCAAAAACACAAAGAAAAATAAGAAAAATCACTTGATTTGCTTTGTCCCCTGCTAGCAGCACAACTATATCAAATTGAAAAATCAGTTTAAAATCCCAAACAACTTTTCATGAAGTTTTTAATATTTTTCTCTCAAATTATGTCAAATTATCTTTAAAACGAAGTCTTATTCACCCCCAGATCATTCCATATGAGAGAGTTATGATTTTTCAAATCTAAACTATCTATAACCCCTAAAATCAGCAACATGAATTTTGATCAGGCCTTTCAAACCCACTAAATGATTTTTCCAAATCCTTCATACATTTTACCTAGAAGATTCATGAAATTCCCTTTTCAAAATGGTATTGTTTGTAATTTTTCAATACCAAAGGAGTCTAGGGTGATTTTTCAAATTTTGACACATTCTGTCCTTCGTATGCTTAGCTAGTAGCGTAATTAATCCAAACTTGAAAATTTATTCCCACCAGAAGTGATTTTTTAGGATATTGGGAATATTTTTAGATTGACCCTTGCCGAGTTACTTTCTAAAGGTATCTTGTTCACCCTCTAAAACCTTCAAACTGATTTAGAATAAATTCAGAAAATGGGACAGCGTGATGCTGTCCCCCTATTTTGGTTATTATCAAAATTGAGTTGTTTTCTCGAGCTTCATCTCGAGACATTAGAATGTCACCATATCACCCTGATCAGCCTCGAAAACATGCTTTGACCTCCTGTAGGTTCATATCAAGGCATGAATTTTTTTACATCTTTACCAACCTCATTCAAAATAATTTTTTTTACCAAAAAGCGTTAAAATGCTCACTCATTTTCTAAATCACAAAATTTTGTCAACCTAATTTTTCCAACTCGACTTCTTTAAAGAGTGTCAGACATGTCACTTTCAGGGATACTTAGAGACGCCCTTTTTTGTCTGGGCTAATTCTTTAAGCAATCTAGACCACGGATATGAAAAGGAGGGATAATTATGGAGTGACAACGTCATCTGATAAAAAAGTATTTTGGCAATGGTTAAAAAGGCCTAGAGATCATAGCAAAGGTAAATGCAAAGATGTGGCATCAAATGATGTTGTTCAAGGTGTCCAGGGACAAAATATATGACAAAATTCATAATTTTACTTGAGTATATCGATTTATGGTTCTCAAGTTTTG
>JBBYHL010470672.1:0-13632 GCA_038381835.1 Adansonia madagascariensis | reverse complement strand
TCCTAAACATAGATCTAAATGGATTTCTTTATTTCAACAGAATTTAAAATGAAATAGAACTCTTAATTGTTAATGCTTCTGCATCAAGATTGCCCATCCTTTTTAAGTTTAGTATATGACATATATTGTTTCCCTATATTCAGTTAATAAAATATTGCTCTTGGAAATAGATCACCAACCTAGTTCGTATTTCCTTTTGCTACACAAGCCATATTGGAGATGATACTTTCCAAATACCGAGGTTATAATCTATGTTGTTGATTCAAGTGACAAAGGTAGACTGGTGATAGCTAAAAAAGAATTTCATGCGATCTTGACTCATTAAGATCTATTTCTCATACTGTCTGTATTTTACTATTCTTCTTTGTAAAACATCCTATGCACTTGCTATGTTCTAGCTTAGAGATATTCCATACTGTGAAGATGACTTATAGATCGTTTGTAGGCTATAGGTTTTATCTCATGGTCCATTATAGGAACTGCTGTATTTTAGAAGTTAGACAAAATGAAAAAAACGATGTGGGAAAACTTTCTATTATTTTCTGTCCCTCACTTGAATGTTATTTTCCTATAGATTTATCTTCAATTTTCAAATGGTATGTTAGGTTGTAGTAGTCTTGTTGAATTACTTTTCCTTGTGTGTGATTTTAATTATTTATGTGAAGGCAAATTTAGAGGACTTTTTTATCTACTTGTCATCTCCCATGAAAAGGAAATAAAGCAGACATTTTTATTTCCCTTTTATAATCAATTAAGATGACTTGTTTATACATCTATAATGAACTACTTCTGTTTGGTATTTGCAATATTCTTTTTACTTGTCAACGATTGTTTTATATATTTTTTTTCACTTTCCTTCTGGAATAGTTTTTAGTAGGAATCTTTGAAGGTTGGTCCTATTTTTATGAATAAAGAGGTTGGTCCTATTTTTTTCTTTTTGTTGGAGCTAGTGTAGGACTAATTTTTTTACTTTTTTTATGTATGACATTGGGCAAAAGCTGATTATAGCATGGTATTAGAAGCTCTTATTGCAAAAAGATATAATATGCAGTTTCTAATGCTTACTAGGCAATATATATTTGAGAGTGAATTTTGATTTTATTTATCGTACATTGTGAGCATGAATTGACACATCATGTGTAAATTAATCATGAATATCAACTTTTCATGAGTTTTATTGCTCGAATTAATAGTGGTAAATTTGTAATCCAAATCCATTATTAAATTTAAGATCCCAAATGCAGCCTCAAGAAAAAAAAAAAGAGGAATAATTTTTTCATTTGGTGATCAAAGATTCTAAGCCATTTTGACAATTTTTTTGTTTATGTGTTTTTCTTGAAATTATATATCCCATTTTTGGTGTATACAAGATCTTTTAGATGCACTGAAGGATGCTGCTACGATAAAGGCTTTGGAGTTGCACAAGATAAAAACGGCCAAAGGGCTAATTTTTAAAACTTCAGTAGTTAAAGGGGAAGGCCTTTTTAAAGGCTTGGACCGGTAAATCTTGGATCACATGTAATTCATGTTTTCCTTCAATTTAATTGGCAAAATTGCTCCTTATAATCCATGACTTCAGCATTTACATATAGCTTGCTTTATGGCCTCTGCTATGATGACATTCATTGCATGAATTTATAAATAACAACTTCTAAGTTAGCAATGTCCATGTTCTATTCATTTTTATCAACGAAAGAAAGAAGCTTCAAAGTAAATCCATCAATTTTTTGAAAAATTCATGGTTAGAATGCTGAATTATTATTTATACACATTGATTAGTTCATGAAAATACTATCCTATTAAATAGGTAAGGCACCTGTTGCCTTTACCAGACAAAACTTGACACTATGCTTGCCTGGATCGCTCGAATAGTGACACGTGCGATTTAAAATTTGAATTGGCCTTTAGGTTAGCCCTTGATCGGGATTTGGATTAGGCGTCTTGAGATAAAGGTAAAAGGGGAGGACTATATGATGAATCACTTGTCCAACCAATCTTAGGTGGCCATTACAGCGTGGCCGAAGGTTTGGAGTTGCCATAGTCCATTTTGGGCTAGGCATGATCAGATGCCTATTGGAAATTAAATTTTGAGTTATGAAACTCGAAACATTAATTTCAGGGTCTACAAGGTTTAGAGATTCATCGGTTGGGTTCGAGAGTTGGTTACGTGTAGGGAAGAATTAACATCCCTTTTGCACCCGATATTGATACCATTTAGCTATGCCTTACTTCTTTTTGGTTCTCTCGGTTTTGACTTGTCATTATTTTGATATAATCCGCTTATGATAAATGAATTTTGTATAAAACCATAAATCTAGTTTTTAAAGAAAGTTTGAATCTCACAGGCACCTCGTGGAGGTGGGAAACACTAAGATTTCGGACTAAAATGATCTCAGGATTTAATCTTAAAAATCAGATGTTTCGTGTTAGATGCTGGAGAGATACTGATGCGGAACATTTTTGGATACTTTTTTTGAAAATATTTTGAAAAACATGAATACAAAATGGACATCATAAAAGGAAATGTGTTAGTAAGACGAAAAAAAATAAAAAGTATCACATAAAAATAAACATATTAGGTAAGGTAAAAGGAGAGGGAAATGATGATCGAAATGTATTTCATAATTATTTTCGATTATTAAGAAATAATTGGAGTGACAGTCTTGACACGTGTTTGGACTCAGTGGTTGCTTGAGATGTGAAAAAAAAAAGTTTAGAGTAAAAAGTCTAGGGACATTTAGGATAGAGAAAAATTTAGATTTTGAACAAAGTTTGAAAGACAAGGTTATAGTATCCCCTCAAAAAATGGGTCTAGAGTGCCCCCAAAGATAGAAATTTTGAAAAATGCGAGGTTGTAGTATCCCCTCAGAAAATTGGGGTTGGAATGCCTTCAAATATAAGAATTTGAAAATGATGGGGTTGTGTATCCCCTCGGAAAGCAGTTTTGTAGTATCCCCTCAAAAGATGGGGTTGTAGTATTCTTTAAAAAAGATTTAATTTTTTATTTAAATTCGAAAGGTTGGGTTATAATGTTCATTGGAAAAGCGGGGTTAGAATATCCCCAAAAGTAAAAGCTTTTGTGAATTTTGAAAAAAAGAGTATTTACGATGAAAATATTTTTTAGGCCTTGAGCTAAAGTTAACAGAAGGTTGACACATATCCCTAGACTCCACGAGGTTAATCAGAGTTGCTCGGAGGCATCTAAATACCTTGGAAGGTGATTTTAGAAAAATCATTGAACTTTGATGAGTGTCCAAAATTGGGGATATCATTATGCTATTCTCTTTCCAAATTTATTTTGGGCTCATCTGAAGGCATTGAGGGATAAAAAAGGTACCGTTAGAAAGATGACTCAATAACGGTTAATATAAAAATATTTCATAAATACGAAAAACCACTTTCTAGGTAGAATTATTTTTAAAATTTCAAGTTATTTTAGCATTACAGGGGAAATGGTGTGGTGGACTTCGAAAAATCAGTCCAAACTCATTTGGAATCGTTAAATTGCAAATAATACTTTTCCCAAAAGAGAATTTCACTTTGTTTTTAGGAAAACATTTTAAAAATTCAGAAAATCATCTGATGGGTTGAAATGACCCAAATAGAATGCTAATTGCTAATTTTAGGGGTTTCAGACAGCATCAGTTCAAAAAATCATAACTCCTTCATCTTGCGTGATATTAGGTCAAACGAGATACTGTAGGAAAGGTAATTCAATGCCCTTTAAAGAAAAAAATAAAAAAATTCTACACAAATTTTGTAAGGTTTGAAAATAATTTTTTAATTTATGACTATAGTGCTACTAGGGCAAAAATGGGTTCTTATTTGATTTTTTAGTTTTCTTAAGGTCAAACTCTAGCCATGGATATTCAAACGTTTGTGACATAAAGAAAAGGGTGATCATGCCACAAACAAGGGTGTTAAACTCGAGATCAAGGCCTAACATTTTTAACAAATAAAAGGGTTATTTTTCTTTTGAAAAACATTTTTTGAGCTCATTTAACCATGAATCTAAACCTGGAAAGCTTGATTTATCCCTAAGATTGGATGATCAATTTAGTGAACATTAAATCCATGCTAATCTCCATTTGTTGGAGGTAGTGTAGACTTAACTTGGGGTGGTTTGGTTAAAAAATCAAATTTTTATAGCCAACAAATAAGCAAGCATCTTGATGAACGTATTGTAAACTAAATGTGACCTATATGATGATGAATGCCAATAGCATATCTAAACAAACAAATATGACATTTTGACGTGGAAAAAATGGCAAAAAAGCAAGAAATAAGCATGAAGATGCATGAACATACTAGTTTCATGAATGACATTAAGAATCATGCCATAAAGGTGATATGAACATGTTTAAGCAAAGGTTGCTAGAATTTTCAAGATAGCAGCTCACAAAACAGACCAAAATGCAAGAAAGTGCATAAATATGCTCAAACGTGTTAGGATGAATGTGCAAGCATAAGTTGAGCCTATGAAAATAGATGGACCATGATAAGAAAAAGTGTGAACAAGGCTGTTTTGATGGAAAAAATGAAGCATGGGATGTTTGGTCACTTAAGTAACATCAAAACACTTAAAGAGATCATCAAAGTCCTAGAACTGCCACATGTAAGGCCATAACAATGTATGAGAGTCCTAAGATGGTCATGAGGAAATGGATGGCTCACAAAAATGATGTAAATGCTGAAAACAGAAAATAAATGGAGCAAGGTGAAGAAAATATACCAAGAAGCTTTGAATCTCAACCTTTGCTTGGAGCAGCAACTTTAAGCCAAGCTTTTTCCCTTTTTTTGCTATTGATTAGCAATAAAAGGATGAAAAGAAAGCTTTTTGGTTATGGTGTGGATAGAGGTTTTAGGGTGTAAATAAAGGAAAAAAAGGGTTTTTAAAGGTGTTTTGGTGGTGGTTTGAAGGAACTATGAAAATAAAGGATGATTTTCTATTTTTTTAGTGGCTGAGGATTTCTTGGAGAGTGTGTGGGAGTGTTAATGTCTATTTGCTGAACCAAAATTGGCTATTTATAGTCACATGCTCAACCAAGAGTTTAAAAGCCAAAAATGAGGGTATTATAAGGTTTTCCTCATGTACAAAAGGATAACTCCAAGTACTATGTGCAGCTGTCTTTCTTTCAATTGGTTCTGGTAAGCAGATAGTGGAGTAAAGACGCTGAAAAGTCTACAACAGGAGAAAAAATCATGCAATCCATGAAAATATCCCATTTTAAGCTATTTTAAGCCTTAAAATTTGTTAAAATCTAATTAGAAGTCCAATGTTAAATCCTGGTATGAATTTTGACCATTTTTATGCCAAAAACATGTTTACATCGGATTTTAAGTTCAATGATGTAAGGGTGTGAAGATAGCCTAAACTTGGCAAAAATGCCTTCTGGTATCGATACAAGGCTTTTTTTACCGATACCAAGGGCCAATTTTGGCTTCAAGTATCGATACATGAGCTTTTTGTATCGATACAATAAAGCTTTGTATCGATATAAGAAACAAAAATTCCCTAACTATCAAGACTTTTTCGTTTGTATTGATACAAACTTCTCCTAAATCACCTTTTTAGCTTCAAAACAACTTTGTATTGATACTAAGAGCTTTTGTATTGATACCATAGCTTGTGTATTGATAACCTCTTGTATCAATACAAATGAAAAAAATTTTGAGATTTTGAGGGCGTGTTGCCTTATATCGAGACCTCTTATCCATGTATCGTGACATACATGAACAAATGTGGATTGTCCTTACCTTTGGCTCTCCAAGCACCTCACTTTAATCGGGAATAATAGGAAATTGACATTATGCTTGTTTAAATAACCCCAATGTTGACTCGAACATGGCATTTGATGCTTTTTTTTTTTACATTTTTAAATATAGTCTCTAGATATTACAAATATTCCCCTAAAAATTTTTTTACTTGGCGCCATGTCGCCTAATAGTGCCTGGTAACACGACACCAGATAGTCATCCCCATTTTTAGTTTTCATTATTTTATTCTATTACCTTTCAATTAAGTCTCGATATGTTAGAGATTAGCCCGGACAAAATTGGGTGTCTACACCTGTAAATGACTACTTGTTCTTTTGATGTTTTCTTTCCTTTTTTTTTCCACATCTAATTAGCACTAACCTAATTAGCACAAGTAGCAATTTAGATTAAAACAAAACTAAGAAGCATTTCCAATTCTCTTTTTCTATTTGATATTTTTTAACTCTGGGAATTTATTTGTCATCATTGTAGGTTAAGTAATATGCTTAAATCTAGAAATGGCTAAGGTTTGGTTTAAAGAATTAGAAGCTTGCCTTTATATGACTCGGCTGGAGGAAGGAATGGGGAATGGTGTTTGCTTGGCATTATTGTAGACATCTAATTTCGTCTGGGCTCTTTCTCTGATAGTTTTAAATACCTGAGATGGAGAGTCTAATGATTGCCCTATTAGAGGTTGACCTTTTCTAGGAAAAATGGGCATTTCAAGACCTTTTAAATCATGTCTAAATGATCGCATATGCGCGTGATGAAAAAGTGCAATTCGAGGGTCATCTAGAATAAATCTCGAATAAAAAAGGATAAATATTCAAGAAAAAATAGTTTTTGAATATTTTCTTATCAAGTTTTAAAATTCATTTTTACATATGATGTTGTGGTCAAATTTTTATTTTTAGGGATTTTTTTAGATTTTTTCGTGAAATTTTAAAAATTGATCGTTGTATATTTTTATTGACATTTGTGTAGTATTTATGTCAATACTTACCCTGAAAAATAAAAAATATTTAAAAATTCGTACTGGCATTTTATACCATGATGTGTAAAGTTGTCAAATTTATTCATTAATTTTTTAGTTTTTCACAATACCACGAGTGTCATCTTACGAAATTCTTTTCAGTAAAATTTGTTATGGATTTTAGGTTTTCATTTTTATTATTTTTATAATTTAATATTTTGAGTAATGTGTTGAATTTGATTCATTTTTACAAATTTGAACTTATTTTTAGAAATTTTCAGTTTTAAAATACAAACTTTTTTTCTTATTGTAAAATTTTTTGTAAAATTTTTAAGAGTTTAGAATTTCAAATATTTCAATAAAATAGCTTGAATATTTGAAATTCTAATTCATTTTTATTAAATATCAAATTTCTTTTGAAGGATTTTTCTCGTAAAATTTTATAAATTTTAAATTTTAATTACTTTTTTCTTGCACATGAAATTTCTCAAATTTTTTTTGGAATTTTTATATGTAAAACTTATTAATTTTATTTTTAATTGGTTAAAATTTATTTTTTCTATTTAATGGGCTTTAAAACCCATTAACTTTTCTAATTGGCCCAATAAGCCCATTAACTATCCAACAAGTCGAATGAGCCCATTTTTGTTTTCTAACAAGTCCAAACAAGCCTATTTTGATTAAATTTTTTGTTAATGTTATTATATGAAATTTTAATTTTTAAATACATAATTTTTTATTTGTTACAATTTAATCTTTATAATTTGTTTTTATCCAAATCAAATTTTTTTCCTAAATTATTATAAAGCCTAATATTAGGCTAAATGAATTAACATGGTGAGTCACACAAAATGGCAGAAATCATTAATTATGCTTTATCAAAAAAGCTAAAAGAAGTCTTGAAAAGAAAAAAATAAAAAAATAAAAAGAGAAAAAAAACAATGGGATTCGGCCAAGGGATTTTTTCAACCCTCGACCAATCCTTCCCCTTTATAAATAAAAGGAAGAAGCTTTCATAGAGGCCTAAAGGCTTTCATGCAAAAAATTGACCATTTTGCTAAGTATTATCAAGCTTTTAAGGTAGTTTCCTTGAAAATTTTGCTCATCTTCTTCATTTTCCATCATTTTCCTTCTTTGTAGTGAGCTTGATGATTACTTGTATTTATATATTTTAATCTATATTGAAAGGCCAAGTGTAAAATCCATGAACAAATTCCTTAATTTAGTTGTTAAATTTGATCTTTCTTGATTGAAGTTTGATTTTCATCAAGAAAATATACTTTCGTTGATATGTTGTGTATTTTATCATGTGAATATGTTTAGGATTATGTTATTTTCCTTGGTATTTTCATGTGAATATTTGATAAAATATGTTTATATGTCAATATTTCATGATTTTATACATGTTGATGATGATGCGAGCTCAGTAGAAATTAGGATATATGTTGATTATTCATGTATCCATGTTAAGAAAATATTTTTCTTGGTTGTTGATAATGATTATGGCCCTTGGATAATTTTTCATACTTGATTTTATGATACTTTGGACTATTTTGTAAAGTTTGAAACTTGTGGGGGCCTAAAAAATAATTTTACCAAAAATTTTAAGGCTTTGGAAAAGTATTTCCTAAGTTTGTCGAACCGTATACGGATTTATTTGTGAAGTTTTTGATGTTTTTAAGCTATTTTATAATTATGAAAAGTCTAAGGACTAAATTACAAAGATTGAAAAATTTTTTCCAAAGCCTTTTATGCCTGGCCAAAAGCTTTATAGACTCTTAGGGAGTGTTTTTCATGCATTTTAAACATGTTTAAATGCACTTCATACATTTTTAACCCATTAGGGATTCTTAAAGGTATTTTTCATGCATTTTAAACATGTTCAAATGCATTTATACATTTTTAACTCATTAGGGATGTTTTTTGCAATTTTAAAAAGAACTTGTTTGCAAAAAGCGAAAAAAATTATTCTAAGGCCAAAGGTACTTGGCTGAATCTTTCTTATGATTTTTGGTATGTTTTCTATGTTGATTTTGATGTGTTTGATAGTTGATTTTGTAATTTATTCCACGTAGGGATTAAATTGGAAGATTAAAAAGTTCGGAAACCTTTTAGTAAATCCTTGCATTTTGAGGGGTAAGTAGGTCATTTCCCATACTACATTACCCATTTATGGTATTTTGGTCATTTTGAAACATCTAGCATTTTGAGCAATTTTGGGGTTAAGATGCAATTTTGAGAAACTTAGGGATTTAATAGTAATTTTTGCATTTTAGGCCGTATCAAAGTTAAAGCTATCTATGTAGGTTAAAATTATTGTTTCATAGCATTATCAAGTTTTTTAGGGTGCTGAGATACTCTTATGTCGAAAGTACACTCCAAAGGCATTTTGGTAATTTATCCTAAAGCTAAATTTTTTATTATCCCCAGGATACTTTTATGTCGAACGTGCATAATAGGGATAGGTTCATTTTTTTTAAAAAGTTATTGTGCCCTTTAGGGTACTAGGATATTTATATATCGAAGTTTTACTTTAGTGGCATTTTAGTAATTTATCCTAGAATTGAGTCTTTTATAATCACCAGGATACTTTTATGTCAAAGGTGCATAATAGTGATAGGTTCATCTTTTTATGATATCATCAAGTTCTTTAGGATTACCGAGATACTTTCATCTCAAAGATATACCTTAGGGATATTTTAGTAACTTTTCCTTAGAACCGAGTTATTTAGAGTTACCAAGATACTTTCATATCGAAGGTATACTTTAGGGGACATTTTGGTCTCTTCCACTATCGAGGTGTTAATGAGCTGTAAATAGATTAAAAAAATTAAAAGCTGTAAATAGATTAGGAGAATTAGTTGAAATCCCTCAAATTGAGGGATTAGATTAGTCAACTTTAGGAGAATTAGTTGAAATCCTTTAAATTGAGGTATTAGATTAGTCAACTTTTTAGATTTAAGAATTAGTTAGTTTCCTATTTTTTCTCTAGTAATCTACTAAATAACAATCCTTTAAATTGAGGGATTAGATTAGTCAACTTTTTAGATTTAGGAATTAGTTAGTTTCCTATTTTTTCCCTAGTAATCTATAAATAACACTATGTATTTTCAATTAAAAAAATCAATCAGAATTATTTTCCTATCTCAAATTTTATAAGATGGTATCAAAGCTCTAAGGTTTTCTTTTTTGGGATTTCTTTTTCTTCTTCAAGCAGCTTTCATTGTTGCATTTTTTTCAGCCTTCATTGCTATCTTTCCTATTTATTTTTCCTTATTTTATTCTATTTAGGCAATCTTAATTGCTGTGAATTCCTTTTCTTCACCGTGTCAACCTCTGAAATCATCGTGTCTAGCAATTCCAACCTATTCTAAGAATCCAATTCTGTTTAGAAAATTAGGGATTTGCAGAATATACGAGCCTCTTATAGGCTTAATGGGAAGAACTACCTCAAATGGTCTCAATTTGTCCACACATACCTTAAGGGCAAAGGGAGGCTTAGCCACCTTCTTGGAACGGGACCAACAAAAAATGACCCAAGGTACGAAGCATGGGATGAGGAGGATTCCATGATAATGTGCTAGCTATGGGATTCCATGGATCCTATGATTAGTGACACATGCATGTTTTTTACTACAGTAAAAGAGATTTGGGATTTCATTCATCGCACATATTAAAAGGCCCGTGATGCTGCTCAAGTGTATGAGATCAAGATCAAAACTGCAGCCACTAAGCAAAGAGACAAGTCTGTTACAGAGTATGCGAATCTGCTGCAAAACCTGTGGCAAGAACTAGATCATTATCGAGTTTTCGAGATGAAATGCCTTGACGATGCTGCTATATTGAAGAACTTTAATGGTAATTTTTGCATTTTAGGCCGTATCAAAGTTAAAGCTATCTATGTAGGTTAAAATTATTGTTTCATATCATTATCAAGTTTTTTAGGGTGCTGAGATACTCTTATGTCGAAAGTACACCCCAAAGACATTTTGGTAATTTATCCTAAAACTAAATTTTTTATTATCCCCAGGATACTTTTATGTCGAACGTGCATAATAGGGATAGGTTCATTTTTTTTAAAAAGTTATTGTGCCCTTTAGGGTACTAGGATATTTATATATCGAAGTTTTACTTTAGTGGCATTTTAGTAATTTATCCTAGAATTGAGTCTTTTATAATCACCAGGATACTTTTATGTCAAAGGTGCATAATAGTGATAGGTTCATCTTTTTATGATATCATCAAGTTCTTTAGGATTACCGAGATACTTTCATCTCAAAGATATACCTTAGGGATATTTTAGTAACTTTTCCTTAGAACCGAGTTATTTAGAGTTACCAAGATACTTTCATATCGAAGGTATACTTTAGGGGACATTTTGGTCTCTTCCACTATCGAGGTGTTAATGAGCTGTAAATAGATTAAAAAAATTAAAAGCTGTAAATAGATTAGGAGAATTAGTTGAAATCCCTCAAATTGAGGGATTAGATTAGTCAACTTTAGGAGAATTAGTTGAAATCCTTTAAATTGAGGTATTAGATTAGTCAACTTTTTAGATTTAAGAATTAGTTAGTTTCCTATTTTTTCTCTAGTAATCTACTAAATAACAATCCTTTAAATTGAGGGATTAGATTAGTCAACTTTTTAGATTTAGGAATTAGTTAGTTTCCTATTTTTTCCCTAGTAATCTATAAATAACACTATGTATTTTCAATTAAAAAAATCAATCAGAATTATTTTCCTATCTCAAATTTTATAAGATGGTATCAAAGCTCTAAGGTTTTCTTTTTTGGGATTTCTTTTTCTTCTTCAAGCAGCTTTCATTGTTGCATTTTTTTCAGCCTTCATTGCTATCTTTCCTATTTATTTTTCCTTATTTTATTCTATTTAGGCAATCTTAATTGCTGTGAATTCCTTTTCTTCACCGTGTCAACCTCTGAAATCATCGTGTCTAGCAATTCCAACCTATTCTAAGAATCCAATTCTGTTTAGAAAATTAGGGATTTGCAGAATATACGAGCCTCTTATAGGCTTAATGGGAAGAACTACCTCAAATGGTCTCAATTTGTCCACACATACCTTAAGGGCAAAGGGAGGCTTAGCCACCTTCTTGGAACGGGACCAACAAAAAATGACCCAAGGTACGAAGCATGGGATGAGGAGGATTCCATGATAATGTGCTAGCTATGGGATTCCATGGATCCTATGATTAGTGACACATGCATGTTTTTTACTACAGTAAAAGAGATTTGGGATTTCATTCATCGCACATATTAAAAGGCCCGTGATGCTGCTCAAGTGTATGAGATCAAGATCAAAACTGCAGCCACTAAGCAAAGAGACAAGTCTGTTACAGAGTATGCGAATCTGCTGCAAAACCTGTGGCAAGAACTAGATCATTATCGAGTTTTCGAGATGAAATGCCTTGACGATGCTGCTATATTGAAGAACTTCTTTGAAAAGGATCGTGTATATGATTTTTTGGCTGGATTGAATCCTAAATTTAATCAGGTTAGGATTCCAATCCTTGGCAATGAGGACACACCTTCTCTAGAAGAGACAATTTTCATTAATTCGAGCTGAAGAAAGTTAAAGGAGTGTTTTGCTTAAGCCACAAGCCATGGACGGGTCGGCCCTAATAGCAAAAATAGATCATCAAGAGAAAAGAAAGAGTGATCTGCACAAACATCCGAGTAGAGAAAACCTGTGGAAAAAGAACAAGGACAATCTTTGGTGCACCTATTGCAAGAAACCAAGGCACACAAAAGAGAAGTGTTGGAAGCTGAATGGTAAACCACCAAGCCGAGAATGGGGAAACCGTGGAGGGCAACATAGGCCTCAAGCCCACATGGCAGAGCAGCCTAAAACTAAGGAAAATTCAGCAATAGAGGATTCAATAATGAAGAAATTGAAAAGCTAAGAAGCTTGCTAGGGTCTCTTGAGAAGCTTTCTGGATCTTGTTCTTTGGCCCTTTCAGGTAAACCTTCATTTTCCTTTTGCATGAATGCCTTAGACGAATCTTATGCCAACTCTTGTATAATAACACTGTAGTGCCATAGACCATATGACCCCCACATCTTAACTCTTCCACGCCTATACCCTATGCCTGAGTAACAGAAAAATTGTAATGGCTAATGGCTCTTTAGTTACTGTTACAGGGTTTGGAGATATACAAATCACACATATCCTTATCCTTAAAAATGTCCTTCATGTACCAAAACTGTCAGCCAACCTAGTCTCTATTCAAAAGCTAACCCATGATCTTAAATGTTCTGATTTTTTTTCCCTTCTTGTTGTATATTTCAGGATCAAGGTTCGGGGAAAAGGATTGGACTTGCTAAGGAAAGAAGCAGCCTTTACCAACTTCAATCATCTAAGAAAATTAGAAGTAATTTGTCTTTGTCTTTTCTTAGTTCATCGAATAAAGATGCCACCTGGATATATCACCGACGTCTAGGTCATCCATCTTTTAGGGTTTTAAAGGTCATGTTTCCTTATTTGTTTCAAGGATTGGATATTTCTAAGTTTCATTGTGATGTTTGTGAGTTGCCAAAACATACTCGTGTATCCTTTCCCATTAGCGGTAAAAGATGTTCTCATCCTTTTCATTTGATTCATAGTGACATATAGGGTCCTGCTACTATACCTAATGTTTCTAGGGCTCATTGGTTTGTATTCTTAATTGATGATTACACTCTGGTTACATGGCTTTTTCTCCTGAAACAAAAATTAGATGTTAGCATTGTCATACCTAATTTCCACTCAATGTTTCAAAATCAATTCGGGGTTAAAATAAAAAGCTTTAGGACAGACAATGCTAGAGAATACTTCAACCAGGTTCTCTCACCCTATTTTCAGTCACAGGGCATTATTCATGATTCATCATGTGTTAATACACCTCA
>JBBYHL010470661.1:0-13632 GCA_038381835.1 Adansonia madagascariensis | reverse complement strand
TTTTTTATTAATTTTATTAATTTTATTTTGGGCAAAATCTCCTTAATGGGCCTAAAAGCTAAATAGGCTAAATAAGCCCAATAATTTCTCAATAACCCCAATGACTTTACCAAGCCTATTTTCTTGATTTTCCATGAAGGCCATTTCATTCTGTAAAAGCCTACCAAGCATATGTTAATATTCAATTTTTCAACAAAGTCCACTAATTTTTTTAATTTTTTTATTTTTATATCAATTATTTTGATTAAAATATTTTTTTTATTTTTATGTAATTTTGATTAGGATTTCCATATGGTTAAATTCTTAATTAGATTTATTATATGGAATTTTGTTGAGTACATTAATTTTCATTTATTATCATTTTTTATGGAATTTCCAATTAGGCTTTTTATGCACCTTATTGTATTTGTTTCTTTACTTCTAAGATTATGTTTGCTTGTAAATTCATAATGTAATTTTGCTTTTACATAATTAATTTTATAATCTGCCAATTTAGTTATATGAAACCTAATTTGGTTGGACCCTTTCCAATTGATTTAGTTTCATTCTAACTAATTCTATCAAGCTAACCAAAATCATCATTTCACCTAAACTAGCATAATCATGACAATGGAGATGGTGGCTTGTAAGAAAAGATGACAAAGGCATGGGCTTATGACAACATTTATTACTTGCCCAACCTAGCAAGTAAACTAAAACATCAAATAAATAAAAAAAGAAACAAATTTGATGAAAAAAAAATGAAACTTTTGACCAAGGAGGATGAAAATCCTCCTTGGCTGAATCCTCCCCTATAAATAGGGGAGGATATTATTTCATGGGTTTAGAGTTTTTAGAGACCAAAAAAAAAAGAGTTGAAAAAAAAAGAAGAAAAAATACTTGAAAAAAACTTTTAAAGCTTTGTTAAGGTAAAATCTCCACTTAAATCTTTGAAGTTTTGTTTGTTTCATACATTTTTCTTTTATTTGGTGAGCCAAAACATGCTTAAGTTCATGGATTTTTTTATCCATATTAAAAGACTATGTAATGGTTATGAACTAATTTCCTTGATTTTATTTTTTCTCTATTTCTTCTTGTTAGTAAATTATTTTCTTCATGAATCATGTTTATGTTGATATGATGTTGGTGTGGGTGTTGTGTTTGTCATATATATGGTCATATATTTTATTTCTTTTAGTGTTTCTTGTTATTATGGTGAAATCACATGTTTATATACTTATTTTTGTAATTTTATCATATAATGGTGCTAATTTGTGTTAGATAAAATATGAATATGTGATTATTGATTTAAAAAAAAAATTGGTTGGTAGATTGTTTAGGTTTTGGCCGAAATTCATGCTTGTATATGTGTATTTGTGGTCATTTTGTGAATATAAATAGTTTAAGGGCTAATACGTAAATAAATAAATAAAATATTTGTTTAGACCTATATGCTTGACTGAAGCACACTTGCACCTTTAGGAGTGTATTTTATGCATTTATCAAGTTAAAATACAATTTTTTTAGTTTTTGGGGTCTTTTTGTAATTTTAAAAAGTTTAAGGACCTTTGTGTAAATATTGAAAATTTTATTATAGGGGCAAAAAGAAGTGACTGAATCTTGCTACTGATTTTCTATGTGATTTTGTGATTATTTTGATTTATTTAAAGCTTAATTTTACATTTTAAAAATGTAGGGGCCAATTTATGATTTTAGAAAAGTTTAGGGACTAGTTTGCAAATAATAGAAAGTTTTTGCTTCATGGTCAAAAGATTTGACTATAGGCTTCATGGATAACTTCGAAACTGATTTTGGGCATTCCATATCATGCTTTAGGTACTTTTCACAATTTAGGGGGCATTTTGTAATTTCTCAAAGTTTAGGGGCTAGTTTGTAAATAATGGAAAATTTTATTTTCTAGTCAAAGGCGTTTGACTGAACCTTTATATGGATGTTCTTCATGATTTGCATGTGATTTTTACCTGATTAATTATATTTTGGGATGATTTAGGTTGTTTTTTTACTTAGATATCTAAGTGTAAAATCAAAAAATTTTAGGGACCCTTAAGGAAATCTAGCATTTTTAGGACAAATGGTTATCTTTAGTATGAAATCATTTACGTAGATTATTTTAAATATTTTTAGCATTCACATTGGTCCTCCGGTGAGGTGCTAACAATATAAAAACCTTTCGTATTCTTTTGGTTTTCCGTTAGGGTATGAAATGTAATTTTTAAAAATTTAGGGACTGGTATTTTTGCATGTTGGGTTATTTTAAAATTTAAACTTCTCATTTAGGGTGTTTTTGAGCAAAAAAAATAAATATATCTTTTTTTAGCATTTTAAACCAATTTAGGACTAATATTTAATTTTGAGAAATTTGGGGATCCATTAGCAATTTTTGTACTTTAAGCCATATTTGCAATATAAATTACTCATTTAGAGTAAAAATCATCATTACTTATCTTTTTGAGTCCTTTAGCTTTACCAGGATACCTTAATGTCGAGGGTATACCCCAAGGGCATTTTTATAATTTTCCTTATCGAAATGCTTTTATGCCAAATTTAAGTGTTTAGGATTTATTCAGCCTTTAATTTTCCTCATCTTTGTGTTTTAGGGTTATCGAGATACTTTCATGTCGAAGGTAGACCACAGGGATATTTTCATAATTTTTCTCATTAGGATGTTTTTTTGCCAAAGGTGAATGTTTAGGATTCATTTAGCCTTTTAAGGTTATTTAAGTGTCTATTAGGGGTATCGGGATACTTTCACATCGAAGGTATACCTAGAAGCATTTTGGTAATTTCGCTGGAACCAAGTCCTATGTGATTACAAGGATATTTTTGTGTCTAAGGAACACATTAGGAATAGGTTCGCCATTTTAGATTGTTATTGAGTTTTAGGAAGTTATATAAATATTTTCAATAAAATATAAAATTTTCTTTTTAGAAAATTAAGGCAATATCTCCAAGTTAAAAAATACATAGAATTTCTCCCAAAATATGAGAGAGGTTAAACGGATTATTTTAATATTCGAGATATCCCTTTCAAAATGAATATCGAGATTTTATAAATTTTGAAAAAAATAATAATAAAACCTTTCGCATTCCTCTGGCCCTCAACCGGGGTGTAAAAGATATTTTTAACTTTAAAACCTTTTCTGTTCCTATGGTTTTCCATTGGGATACAAAAGAGAATGATAAAAAGCTTTCATGTTCCATTAGTTCTTTGATCGAATGCGTAAAAGATTTTGACTTTTTTTTCAAAATCTTAAAAAATCAATTTTCCTAACACGAATAATAATTTTGCATTGTAAATTATTATTTTGGGAATTTATAATTAAATGCCGTATATTAAAACAGAAAAAAATTAAGATTCAGGTTAACACGTAATTAATAAGGTACCGATGTTTGGGCATCATGAGAGGGTCAATCCTTACTTGTGATTATAACCGACTCCCGAATCCTTTAATATGATCTTTGGTATGATTACGAGCCTCAAAATTACTATTCTAGGTTTTGTAACCCTCAAAATACAAACACCGATAGGTGACCAATCTCACCTAGCCCAAATGGATTGGTGGTAGCTCCAAATAAATAGTTATTTCGTAATGACTATCTAGGGTTAAGTCGAGTGAACGACTTATCTCAACCACTAAGTCCCCAAAATAAGAAAATATCAATAATGATATGGCCTATAGAAATAAGAGAATATAAAATAATGATAAATTTAACAAATATAGAAGCAAATGCTATTTAAGTCAAGCTTGATCAGGATTCATATTTGAGCCATGTTGCGATAGCTTGGCAACTCCATTGCAGACATCTAAAGAGTCAGGCCTAAAATAAATTATGTGTTTACTAAATTTCAATTAATTCAGTTTCAAGTGGTATTTAATTTTAAATTCCTTTTTTTAAAAAAAAATTCCTATTCATTATATTAATGTTTATTTTGCACTAATCTTTTTGTGTTTGCTTTTGTCTTTTGGGATTAGAATAATGGGTTTTATTTTTAATGTTGTGTCATAAAAAGGCAAATTTGTCCCTTCACACACACTATGCACATTGTGTATTAGTTTCTCCTCTATCAGATATAGAGGGGGCACAGGTACCTAATATTTTAGGAGGGGGTGAAGTAGCTCCGCCTTCTGAGGTGCTAGCCATTGTCTGGTCCAGCAAAAAGCCTACCGGGTGTAGATTCCTATGTCTGCTAAAGGTGTTAGCCTCATTATAGACATGGAAGACATGCCCACTCGAATTAAACCTATTCTGACATGGATCCGCGATGGATCCATAGAACCTAAAGGTGTTAGCCTACCGGGTGTACATCGCTAGTCCTTTTAAGGCTTGAGGAATTCAAGAACCTAATTAGAGGTCTGACATAAACCACATATTGTGAACCATACTAGCCTCCTAGTCAAAGCCATGCCTGATTTTAGATGTTACCAAAATTAAGAACACATGAAGGGACAAAGTTATCTTTTCCTTTATATTTTTACTTTTAATATCTTTTTGAATATTTGCAATTTTTTTGTTTACCTTGTTTGAATAATTTATGATTTCCATTATTTTGAAGTTTAATTTGAATTTAATATTTCTGAAGGATACTAACTTGTTTTTTTTCTTTTTAGTGCATCTTTGATCTCTCATATGCATACAGGAATTCTTGCTTTAAAAAGAATTCAAACTTAGATCAATTTTTATTTAATTTATGGAAAAACCAGTACATGCACTGATTATTTCCAAGGAATTTAAAGAGGTCCATTTTGAGACCGAATTCAACCAGAAAAGGGATAAGGACTATGTACCGAAAGGTTTTATGTTGTCGCAACGTACCCCAGGGTGGATCCTCACAGATCTAAGGGTGCATACGACTTAAAATATTTTCCTGACTTAGAAATGTCTTCTTGACCAGGACTTTTCTTTCGTGATGTGATGACAATAAGAATGTATGGATTCTCGACTTGCGGTATAGTGAAGGGGACCATAAGACGAATCGCTCATCTTATTGGTCTCAGATAACCATCACGAAATGGCCAATGCTTGGAGTTGCCACCAATCATTTCGAGCTAGGCATGATTGATGCCTATTAAAACCTATGTTTTGAGTTACGAAACTCAAAACATTGATCCCATGGTCTATATAGTACAAAGATTCATCATTAGGTTCGAAAGTTGGTTATGCAGGATGAGGTATGAACCTCTTCGTGATGCCCAAAATCGGTACCTTACTAGCTATGTCTTATCTCAGTTTTGATTCATTCGATCTTAACTTATCATTGTTTTGATATAACCCTTTTTAATGCATGAGTCATATAGAAATACAAATCCAAGTTTTAATGAAAAAGATTTAATCTCATATACGCCCCGGAGAGATGGGGAATATAGAGATTTTCAATAAAATAACCTATGGATTTTACTTTGAAAAATGGAATATTTTACCTTAGGCATTGGAGAGATACCCACGTGGAATATTACCCTTAGTTTTATTTGCAACGACTAGAAAACATGAATGCAAACAATCATCACAAAGAAATCATGTTAGTAAGGCAACAAATGAAGTAACATAACATGGATCATTCAATGCAATGATAAAGAAAATGGATGGACTATTGGAATTTATCTCGCAATTAGTATTGATTATCTGGGAATAACCGAATTGTCAATTTTTGAGATGTACCTGGGTTTTTTAATTGAACAAGGTTTATTTGACACATTCATGAAAGTCTGAGAAGAAGAAAATTAACTGTAGTTGAAAGACAGGGTTAGAGTATCCCTTTGAAAAGGTAGGGTTGGAGTATCCTCATGGATGACAAATAATTTTGACAAAGGAGGATTTTTTTTTAATCTTGACAATTTTGAAAAGTAAGGTTGGAATATCCCCTCGAAAGGTCGGGATTAGAGTATCCTCGTAGATGACAAATCATTTTGACAAAGGAAGAGTTTTTTTAATCTTGACAATTTTGAAAAGTGGGGTTAAAGTATCCCCTCAGAAGGTCAGGGTTGGAGTATCCTCGTGGATGACAAATCATTTTGACAAAGGAGGATTTTTTAATCTTGACAATTTTGAAAAGCAGGGTTGGAGTATCCCCTCGAAAGGTCTGGGTTGGAGTATCCCTATGGATGACAAATCATTTTGACAAAGGAAGCTTGTTTCAATCTCGACAATTTTGAAAAATGGGGTTCAAGTATCCCCTCGGAAGGCAAGGTTGGAGTATCCTCAAAAGTGAGATGTCTGACACTCTTTAGAGAAGTCGAGTTGGAAAACTTAAGTTAGCAAAACCTTTGTGACTTAGGGAATGTGTGAGCCTTTCAACAACTTTTGGCAAATGAAATTATTGTGAATGAGGATGTCAAAGATGTAAGATGTGTTTGTGCCTTGATACGAGCTAATGGGAGGTCAAAGCACATTCTCGAGTATGATCTGCGTGATACAAAGACATTTGAATGTCTCGAGATGAAATTTAGGAAGACAACTTAATTTTGACCATAACCAAAAACAGGGGATAGCATCGCACTATCCTACTTCCCGAATTTATTCTAAATTGGTTTGAATGCTTTACAGGGTGGACAAGATATTATTAGAAAGGTAACTTGACGAAGACAACCTAAAAATTTTGCCAATATCCCAAAAAGTCATTTTTCAGGGGAATAAATTTTCAAGTTTGGATTAATTTCGCTACTGGCAGAGCATACGAGGGATAAGGCGTGTCAAAATTTAAAAAATCATTTCGGCCTCATTTGGTATCAAAAAATTACAAATAATACTTTTCCAAAAAAGGAATTCCATGAATCTTTTAGGAAAAATGTTTGAAAATTTTGGAAAAGTCTTTTAGTGGGCTTGAACAGCCTAACTAGAATACATGTTTGGATTCCAGAGGTTTTGGACAGTTTAGATTTGAAAAATAATAAATCTCTCATTTGGAACGATCCAGGGGTGAATAAGATATTGTTTTAAAGATAATTCGACATACTTTAAGGGAAAAATATCAGAAAATTCATGAAAAATTATTCAAGATTTTAAAGTGATTTTTCAATTTGCAACAGTTGTGTTGCCAGTAGGGGACAAAGCAAAGCAAGGGATATCTCTCATTTTTTTTTATCTACGGGTCCAAACTTGAGTCATTGACGTTTGAACATCTACAACTGAAAGGAAAGACTAGCATGAGCGTCACAAACTCATTTGCATAGCCCCAAAGTAGTTTGGGACAATGAAACAGCCCATTGATCATACCACTCAAGGTTTTAACTCATAAAAAAGGCATAATCATTTAGGGAATAATTTTAGGACCATTTTCATTTCAAAATTAGAAGATTTGAGCTTGTTTAACCAAGATTCCAGATCTAGAAAACTTAATTTTACCCAAAATATTTTGCTAACTTTAAGGAAAATGCTAAGTCCATTCTAATCCTCATTGGTTAAGGTTAACATGTTTAGCTTGGGGGTTTTGAAAATCAGTTTTGACAGCCATTAAACATGCATTTTGACAAGGAGAAAACAACAAACATACAAGGGGATGGCACATAACATGAATGGGAATGCTAACTTTACCAATGTTTTAGACAAAGAAAGTGTTGTGCATTATGACAAGAAAATGTTATAGGTACTGAAAATGACAATGATTCGTACAAGCTAATGAATAAATGTGCTTGAAATATGTTAGGCTAAGGATTCATACATGGATTAAGGATAACAAGATGCATGGATCTGGCATAAAATGAACAAGTGATATCAAATTAATAAGGATGAAATGAGGCATTTTGCACATCAAAGGGGTATTAAGGCATCCAAATCTTAAACTACCACAACCAAAAGCCACAATAAATGCATGATAATCCTAAGATGGTGATGGAAACATGGAGAGCTCATTAAAATGATAAAAATGCTGAAAAGTAAAAAATAAAATTGATAAAGTGAGAACTTATACCAACAAAACGTCACTTTTTGGCCAAATAATTGGTGCAGTAGAGATGGCTTGAATTTCTCTTTTTTCCTTGTTGTTAAAAATCAAGAAAAAGAGAAAAATAATGAGGTTTTGGTTTTGGTATGGATGAGGGTGATTTTTAGAATATGTAATGGTTGGGGAATGAGTGTTTTAGGACTGTTGTTGGGTGATGGGTGAAGAGCTACTGGGATTCTGGTTTTCTTGGTTTAGGAATGTGTTTTGAAAGTTGAAAATGAGGTGGAATCTAACCTCTTTCAGTTGAGATAGAAGTGGTCCATTTATACCAGTATTTTGGAGCCAATTTAGAGGTGTTTTTGGTCATTTTTCAAAGGGGACAAAATGATGTCAGCATGGTGGCTATAGAGTGGCTGTAGGGAGCAACTTTCTGCCAAGTGATGGCATAGGGTGGCTGGTTTAAATGCTAAAATGATTTTCCAGCAAATTAGGTGGTTAATGGTGATATTGGTTAACAAACTAGGGAGTAGGGCGATCATGTGATATTAACCTTTTTAATCCAATTTAGACTTAAAAAAAATGTTATGATTAATTCAAAAGTTTAAATTCGTAATCTATCCTAATGCAAAGAAATGATTTAAAATTAAGTTTTGGATCAATGGTGGATGAGTCAAAAATGTCTGGACCGTGAAAATGGCCTGCATGTATCAATACATTACAGAATGTATCGATACGTTTGGTCCAAAAACCTTGATGGTATCGATACAATGAACATTGTACAATGATCATTGTATCAATACTATAAACCATTGTATTGATACTATGAACCACTATATCGATACATGTTGATATGTATCGATACATTTCTTTACAGAATGCATGTTTTGGGCTTGGCATGGCCTAGTACCAATACATACGGTCCTGTATTAATACAGAGGCTAATGTTTCGAGCATACATGTTGTATCGATACAAATAGGGACATTTCAAAATTTTGGATTATTGGAGTATTGTATCGGGACATCAGAACCATGTATCGATACATTCAAGTAAAATTATGAATTTTCTCATATCTTTTGTCCCTAAACACCTTGAACTATGTCATTTAATGCCATATCTTTGCATTTACCTTTGATATGATCATCGCCCCCTCTCATGTTCATGCTCTAGATTGCTTAAAGAATTAGCCTAAACAAAATAAGGTGTCTACATGTATTAGAGTTGCCAAATATCACACATTTAGACCTTTGCCAAAATAATTTTAGAGAGTTAGCCAAAATATGTATTAGTGGGGGAGTGCAAAACAAACCCGATTTACAGAAAAGTATGGACAGATTGACTTCTTGCTTAAAATACACATGGATGAATAGTTAGTTAAGGCGATGATTGAGTTTTGGGATCAGTCTTTTTTTATTCAATTAGCATTACTTGACTCTGATTATGGAGAAGATATTGGCTCTTTTTGGGATTGGGCCATTGGAGACGAGACCTATCTATTACAAAGAGTGCAATCTGACCAGCTTTCATCAAAGATTGAGTTAAGTTTTGGATAGTGATTTCAAAGCTGACCACCATTACATAGAGCAGAAAGGGAACACCGGTGTCATTTTATGGCAGTATCTACAAAAATATATCCAAGTGTAATCTGACACTGATAAGGCTCTAAATGCACTTGCTCTTGCTATATATAGGATGCTTTTCTTCCTGAGAGTGTTGGGACATGTTGAAGAAGTGGTAGTGGATTTATTTGATTGATTGAAAAGAAACATGCACCTGGCTATAGCAATTTTAGATAAAATAATTAGAGCACTCAATGCATGCCGAGAAGAGGGTCAAAAGAGATTCTTTAAAAGTGCTTTATTATTATATATCTAGGCTCAAAGTCATTTCTGGGGTGAAGGGGTAAATAAAGTTAAACCCTACTTTCCACATTTTGTTCCTTTTCAGGAATTCATAAAAAAAATGG
This sequence comes from Adansonia madagascariensis, assembly GCA_038381835.1. Taxonomy (NCBI): domain Eukaryota; kingdom Viridiplantae; phylum Streptophyta; class Magnoliopsida; order Malvales; family Malvaceae; genus Adansonia; species Adansonia madagascariensis. The sequence goes on along the minus strand of JBBYHL010470661.1, from coordinate 3,789 downwards.
CCTAAAATGCCAAAAAAACGGTGAGATGCTAAAGAACTTAGCTTCTTCTTATATAACCTAGAGGGCACCATGGTCTTTACTAAAATGCTTTGTGTATCGATGTGGTAATTTGCTATATGTGCCTTTACTTAGAATATGGGACATTATGGGTTATACGCTATTATTGATCCGAAGACAATATAGGTCACAATAATTCATCCCCATGACTTTAAATTTGGCTGGTGTTGACCTAGAATATTAGGGTAAGGTTATAGAAAGTCACTTCAGATAGCCGCTTTGCAATGGAGTGAAAGGTATGAGTCAAGATTAAGTGCATACACCGATAAGATCACTCCATGGTATGACGCTTTAAGAAGAGTTTAAGGTTGTAACATAATTATTCCTGGCTCAGATAGAACCATACCTCAAGTATCTATTTAGCCAAAACTTGTCATGCCATTCGAGATCAATTTGATTAAGGAATAAGCTGCCAAAGAGCAAAAAAGAATGAGTGATGAGAATCACCAGCTCCAAGAAGAAGTTGCCTACTTACGAATGAAGATGTAAGCAAAAGTAAAAGAAGTTGAAAGAAAGGAAGAAAAGTATGACTTAATGAAGAATGACTGGGTTGAATAGAATAAAAAAATGAAACTTTCCAGGATATCCAAGAATTCCAACATCACTACTAAAGGGCTGAAAGAAGAAATGCTCAAGCTTAATGAAGAGTTAAAAGCATGGAAGACTAAAGCTTTGGAAGGAGAAGCCAAGTAAATTATTTTTGAAAGAAAAAGAAGAGAGCATGCTAGAAGTGTATGGAAAAGAATAAGTGACTCTCAACTGCCTTGGATCGAGAGCATGGAAGTGTATCTTAACTGCTTGACGAAATATAAGGTCTCACTTTAACTATTCCAGAGATGAGATTAGAATTACAATGCAGGGGAGGTGATATTTGTGCCTTGGCTTAAGCCTACCATGATCTAAATGCATATTAGGATAATAGACTATAGTGGGCTGAAGATGATGGTAGATGATGGGCAACTAATTCTTTTGGCTGACAAATTACATAGATCATCTTACGGAGTAGATCCACTCAGTTATCATCAAGCAAGGAAAATGGTGGAGAGGATTAGAGACTTACAAATGCAAATTAATCTCATAGGATGATATAGACATGTTGTACTTTAATTTTTGGATGAAGCTCAAAAATAATATGATCAAATTAGGAATTTTCTTGGATGTAATCCTTATATGATCAATCATGTGAACATGTAATTTATCACAAAGTTAATGAAAAATTTTTGAGTTTGGATTCTTTAGTTAAAGTAAGTGTCCCTACAAGTGCATTCATATACTCATACTATACATACATATGCCCTTACACATACATACATATGTACATACATGATTATTAATTTTATTAGTTCATAAATGAAAATTAATTAACTCAAAAAATGTGGAATTGTTAAGGTCAACATTGCAAACTCAGAAAGACCAACTCAACCATTACCCATTTATCAATGCTATACTAACTTAAAACAAGAAGAATGGTTCAAGATCACTTGGCAAGATTAGAGAGATTAAAAGAAAGTTATCAACAGGCTCAAGAGGCCATGCTAAATAGGCAAAAAAAGCTATAAGCTTAGATTTCAAGGATAATGGAGTTGTTAGTGGCAAGGAGCCAGTTTGTCAATAGCCAAAGATAAATAAGGTGTCTCATGGCCCCTCTCACATTTGTGCTCCAAATTGTGAAAAGAATTAGCCCGAACAAAATAAGATATCTATAACTGCCCCTTTTTTATGTTGCTGAGAATCAGGAATAGGGTAAAGACGAATAGACACTATTTTATCCAGGGTGGAATGACACTCCCCAAGACATTAAAGGCTAGGTTTTCCAAGGTTTGACCCCCTTAGGCAGGTGCAAAGAATTGTGGATTTTTTTATCTAGGTGCCGCTAGCTTGTGCGGGCTTTGTCTTAAACTTGGGTGCCACCAGCTCGTATGGGCTTTAACTCGGGTATCGCTAACTATTGCAGGCTTTGACTCAGACTTTGGTGCCACCAACTCGTGTGGGCTTTGACTTGGGTGCCTACAGCTTGTATGGGCTTTAACTTAGATTAGGTGCCTAAAGCTTGTGTAGGCTGTAACTTAGATTAGGTGCCACCAACTTGTGTGGGCTTTGAAAGAGGCACCACTGACTTGTGGGCTTTGAAAATGGTGCCACTGACTTGTGGGCTTTAAAAAAGGTGCCATTGACTTATGGACTTTGAAAAGTGTCACTGACTTGTAGGCTTTTGGAAAGGTGCCATTGACTTGTAGGCTTTAAAAATGGGTGCCACTGACTTGTGGGCTTTGAAAAGGGTGCCGCTGACTTGTGGGCTTTGAAAAAGGATGCCACTAACTTGTTGGCTTTAAAAAGGGTGCCACTGACTTATGAGCTTTAAAAAAGGTGCCACTGACTTATGGGCTTTAAAGGCATGCCACTATCTTATAGGCTTTGAAAAGGGTGCCACTGAATTATGGGCTTTGAAAAACTGCCACTGACTTATAGGCTTTTAAAAGGGGTGCCACTAACTTGTGTGCTTTGAAAAGGGTGCCACTAACTTATGGGCTTTGAAAAGGGTGCCACTAACTTATGGGCTTTAAGAAAGATGCCATCGACTTGTGGGCTTTAAAAGGGTACCACGACTTGTGGGCTTTAAAAAAAGTGCCACTGACTTATGGGATTTTAAAAGGGATGCCACTAACTTGTGGGCTTTGAAAAGGGGTGCCACTAACTTATGGGCTTTGAAAAGGTTACCACTGACTTATGGGCTTTGAGAAATGTGCCACTAACTTATGGGCTTTAAAGGGGTGCCACTGACTTGTGGGCTTTGAAAAGGTGCCACTGACTTGTGGGCTTTTAAAAGGGCTGCTACTACTTGTGGGCTTTGAAAATGGTGCCACTAACTTGTGGGCTTTGAAAAGGTGCCACTAACTTATGGACTTTTAAAAGGGATGCTACTAACTTATGGGTTTTAAAAAGGGTGCCATTGACTTATAGGCTTTGAAAAGGGTGTTGACAATGTTTTTTGATAAAACTTCAAATACTAGTTTTTCTTAACAAAAGTTTACAACAAAATTTCCCAATGAAAGGATTTTGACACTAGTTCTTGAAAAAATGCTGACAAAGCTTCTGACAAATGTTTTGACAAAAGTTTTTTACGATAGTTTCTGGACAACAATTTCGTGACACCGACACTTTGACAGTAGTTGCTTGATGAAAAGGGTTTTGACATAAAGTGATGGGAAGAAAAAAACCCTACTTGAATGACACTTAGTTTAAGAAGCTTAGAGTTCTTACTAGGAATTCCTTAGAGGTTTAACAAACCTGGTTTAAAGTGATATTGTAAAAATGATGCATGATTGTAATATGAGTGCATGATGTGGAATGCTATCATGATTGCATGATGTGCAGTCTAATATGAGAGATAGCTATAGTTCTCCTTATACGTCATTTAGACTCTCATAGGGATGGCGATTTGTCTTTGATGTGAGTATAGACAAAAATTTTCTTAATCCTGCTGGGGATTGTAGGTTGTCCCAGCTCCACTAGGGATATGACCAAAAATTTAATCTTAAGAATTTAGACTATTACGTTTCTCGATTCGGGAGGCTCAATCATTTTCTGACAAATGAAGGGAATTATCAACAATTGGAAGACTATTTGACTGATTAGGTTAATGTCTCTAGTTTTGATAGGATTCTGATAGAATGCATGGGTCGATTTTTGGTTAGCCTAAAATGGTTTTTCTTGAGATGTGGCTTGTGAGAG
>JBBYHL010470640.1:0-13635 GCA_038381835.1 Adansonia madagascariensis | reverse complement strand
AGGGTAACTTGTGGCGATCAAAATTGTTATAACTTTGGTTCTAATCAGCAGGTTTGATTAGGGTCAAGTTCTCTTTGGTTGACTTTAAAGACAATCCTGGGGTTCTAATTTCATCCAATCGGGTTTTAGTTTGTTTGTTCATCCTAAGGTTCGCATTATATTCTTTTGGTGAATGGGCATTATAAACACTTTCATCTCATAAAGATACAAGGTTTTGATGCTTTGATTTGGCAAAAGGTGCTTTTCGTTACACCATTTCCTTTAGAATCAAAGTTCACCCATCAAATAGGACAAACTTAGACTCTTGTAATAATCTCTACTCTTTTAGAGATTGGGCACTATAAACACATTCTCCTTGTTAAGTTGCATGTCTTTGATGCTTTGGTTTTGTAGGAAAAGCTTTTCTTTTCACCATTTTCCTTAGAATCAAAGTTCGAGACAAATGGGACAAACATGGATTCTCATAATAATCTCTATTTTTTTGGTGATTGAGCATTATAAACCCATTCTCCTTATTGGGATACACAGTTTTGATGCTTTGGTTTTGCAAGAAAAGCTTTTCTTTCCACCATTTTCCATAGACACAAAGTTCGTCTGCCAAATATGACAAACATGGATTATCGTAATACTCTCATAATAATCGATTATCGCAATATCCATTCTCCTTAAATTGGACAAACATGGATTCTCATAATAATCTTCATTCTTTCGGTTATTGGGCACTATAAAAACATTCTACTCATAGGGATACACTGTTTTGATGCTTTGATTTGGCAAGAGAAAGGTTTCATTCCACCAGTTTCCTTTGAATCAAAGTTCACCGTCAAATGGGACAAATTATGATTCTCTTAATAATCTCTATTTCTTTGATTATTGGGCACTATAAACACATTTTCCTCATTGGGATACATGGTTTTGATGCTTTAATTTTGCAAGAAAAGCTTTTCATTCTACCATTTTCCTTAGAATCAAAGTTTGACTGTCAATTGGGATAAACTTATATTCTCATAATAATATCCATTCTTTTGAGGATTGGGCGCTATAAACATATTTTTCTTGTTGGGATACGTAGTTTTGATGCTTTGGCTTTCAAAGAAAAGCTTTTCCTTCCACCATTTTCTTTAGAATTAAAGTTTATAAGTCAGATTAAATAAACTTGGATTCTCGCAAAAATCTCCATTATTTTGGTAATTGGGCACTATAAACATATTCTCCTCATTTCGATGCACAATTTTAATGCTTTGATTTTGTAGGGGAAGCTTTTCATTCCACCATTTTCCTTAGAACCAAAGTTTGGCTGTCAAATGGGATGAACTTAGATTCTAGTAATAATCTGCATTCTTTTGGTGAATGGGCATTATAAAAACTTTCTACTCATAGGGATAAAAGTTTTTGATGCTTTGATTTGGCAAGAGTTGTTTTTTGTTACACCATTTTCTTTAGAATCAAAGTTCATCTAATAAATAGGACAAACTTGGATTCTTATAATAATCTCCATTCTTTTGGAGATTGGGCACTATAGACATGTTTTCCTTATTAGGTAGCATGGCTTTGTGCTTTGGTTTTGTAGGAAAAGCTTTCTTTTTCACAATTTTGTTTAGAATCAAAGTTCATCCCTTAATAGGCCAAACTTTGATTCTCTCACTAACTCCATTGTTTTTTGTGATTGGGCACCATAAACCCATTCATTTCATTGGGATACGTAGTTTTGATGCTTTGGTTTTGCAAGAAAAGCTTTTCTTACCACTATTTTCTGCAGAATCAAAGTTCATCTATCAAATGTGACAAACATGAATTATCATAATAATCTCCCTTCATTTGGTGATTGGGCACTATAAAAACATTCTCCTCATAGGGATACATGGTTTTGATGCTTTAATTTGGCAAGAAAAGTTTTTCATTCCTTTCTTTAGACCTCAAATTGGACAAACATTGATTGTCATAATAATCTCCGTTCTTTGGTTATTGGGCACTATAAAAATATTCTCCTCATAGGGATACACTATTTTGATGCTTTGATTTGGCAAGAGAAGCTTTTCATTCTACCATTTTCCTTAGAATCAAAGTTTACCGATCAAATAGGACAAATTTAGATTCTCATAATAATCTCTATTCCTTCTGGTGGTTGAGCATTCTAACATATTCTCTTTATTAGGATACATGGATTTGATGCTTTAATTTGGCAAGAGAAGCTTTCCATTCGACCATTTTCCTTAGATCAAAGTTTGGCTATCAAATGGGATAAGCTTGGATTCTCGTAATTATATCCATTCTTTTAAGGATTATATCCATTCTTTTAAGGATTGGGCACTATAAAAACATTCTCCTTGTTGGGATAAATAGCTTTTATGCTTTAGTTTTTAAATAAAAGCTTTTCTTTTCACTATTTTCCTTAAAATCAACGTTTATATGTCAAATAGGATAAACTTGGATTCTTACAAAAATCTCTATTATTTTGGTGATTGGGCACTATAAACACATTCTTCCCATTTGGATACACAGTTTTGATGCCTTGATTTGGCAAGAGAAGCTTTTCATTCCACCATTTTCCTTAGAATCAAAGTTCGGCTATCAAATGGGACAAACTTGGGTTCTAGTAATAATATCCATTGCTTTGCTGAATGTGCATTATAAATACTTTCTCCTTACAGGGATATAAGGTTTTGATCCTTTGATTTAGGAAGAGGTGTTTCTCATTACACCATTTTCATTAGAATTAAAGTTCGTCTGTCAAATGGGACATACTTGAATTCTTGTAATAATCTCCATTCTTTTGGAGATTGGGCATTATAAACACATTCTCCTCATTAGGTTACATGGCTTTGATGCTTTGGTTTAGCAGGAAAAGCTTTTTTTCACCATTTTCCTTAGAATCAAAGTTCATCCTTTAAATGGGACAAACTTAGATTCTCATAATAATCTCCATTCTTTTGGTGATTGGCAACAACTATAAACTTATTCTCCCCATTGGGATACATGGTTTTGATGCTTTGGTTTTGAAAGAAAAACTTTTCTTTCCACCATTTTCCTTAGAATCAAAGTTCATCCTCAAATGAGACAAACTAGGATTATCATAATAGTCTCCTTTGGTGATTGGGCACTATAAATACATTCTCCTTATTGTGATACATGGTTTTGATGCTATGCTTTTGCAAGAAAAGCTTTTCTTTCCACCATTTTCCTTTGAATCAAACTTCGTCTGCCACTATGACAAACATGGATTATCGTAATAATCTCTATTCATTTGGTTATTGGGCTCAATAAACACATTCTCTCATTGGGATACATAATCTTGATGCTTTGATTTAGCAAGACAAGCTTTTCATTCCACCATTTTCCTTAGAATGAAAGTTCACCCCTTAAATGGGACAAAATTGGATTCTAGTAATAATCTCCATTTTTTTGGTGAATAGGCATTATAGACACTTTCTCTTTATAGGGATACATGGTTTTGATGCTTTGATTTGGGAAAAGAGGTTTTTTGTTACACCATTTTCTTTAGAATTAAAGTTCATTTATCAAATGGGACATACTTGAATTCTGGTAATAATCTCAATTTTTTTGGGGATTGGGCAATATAAACACATTCTCCTTATTAGGTTACATGGCTTTGATGATTTAGTTTTGCAGGAAAAGCTTTTTTTAACCATTTTCCTTAGAATAAAATTTTATCCCTCAAATGGGATAAACTTGGATTCTCATAATAATCTCCATTCTTTTGATCGTTGGCCACTAAAAACTCATTCTCTCTATTGGGATGCAAGGTTTTAATGCTTTGATTTTGAAAGAAAAGCTTTTTTTCCACCATTTTCCCTAGAATCAAAGTTCATCCCTCAAATAGGACAAACTTGGATTATTATAATGCTCTCCTTTCATTTGGTGTTTAGGCATTATAAACAAATTCTCCTCATTGGGATACACGGTTCTGATGCCTTCATTTGGCAAGAAAAGCTTTACATTCCAACATTTTGCTTAAAATCAAAGTTCATCCCTTAAATAGGACAAACTTAGATTCTCGTAATAATCTCCATTCTTTTTTTGATTGGGCACTACAAATGCATTCTCCTCATTGGGATACACGATTTTGATGCTTTGATTTGGAAAGAGAAGCTTTTCATTCCACCATTTTCCTTAAAATCAAAGTTCGGTTGTCGAATGGGACAAACTTGGATCTAGCAATAATCTCCATTCTTCTAGTGAATAGGCATTATAAACACTTTTTCCTCATAAGGATATAGGGTTTTGATGCTTGGATTTGGGAAGAGGTGTTTTTCATTACACCATTTTTCTAGAATTAAAGTTCATCTATCAAATAGAAAAAACTTGGATTCTTGTAATAGTTTCCATTCTTTTGGAGATTGGGTTGCATGGTTTTGATGCTTTGGTTTTGCATGAAAAGCTTTTTTTCACTATTTTTCTTAGACTCAAAGTTTATCCCTCAAATAAGATAAACTTGCATTCTAGTAATAATCCTATTCTTTTGGTGAATGGGCATTATAAACATTTTTTTTCTCATAGGGATACAGGGTTTTAATGCTTTGATTTGGAAAAGGTGTTTTGTGTTACACCATTTTCTTTAGAATTAATGTTCATCTATCAAATGGGATGTACTCAGATTCTTGTAATAATCTCTATTCTTTTGGAGATTGGGCACTATAAACATGTTCTCCTCGTTAGGTTGCATGGCTTTGATGCTTTGGTTTTGTAGGAAATGCTTTTCTCCTCACTATTTTTGTTAGAATCAAAGTTAATCCCTCAAATGGGACAAACCTAGATTAACATAATAAGCTCCATTCTTTTGGTGGTTGGGCACTATAAACCCATTCTCCTCATTGGCATAAACGGTTTTGATGCTTTGGTTTTGCAAGAAAAGCTATTTTCCACCATTTTCCATAGAATTAAAGTTTATTTGTCAAATGGGACAAACATGGATTATTGTAATAATCTCCTTTCCTTTGGTGATTAGGCACTATAAACACTTTCCCCTTATAGGGATACGCAGTTTTGATGCTTTGGTTCGACAGGAGAAGTTTTCCTTTCCATAATTTTCCATAGAATCAAAGTTCTTCTATCAAAAGGGACAAACACTAATTCTCATAATAATCTCTATTCTTTTGGTGAATGGGCATTATAAACACTTTCATCTAATAAAGACACAAGGTTTTGATGCTTTGATTTGGCAAGAGGTGTTTTTCGTTACATCATTTCCTTTAGAATCAAAGTTCACCCATCAAATAGGATAAACTTGGATTCTTGTAATAATCTCCATTCTTTTGGAGATTGGGACTATAAACACATTCTCCTCATTAGGTTGCATGCCTTTGATGCCTTGTTTTGCAGGAAAAGCTTTTTTTCTCACTATTTTCATTAGAATTAAAGTTTGTACCTCAAATGGGATGAACTTGGATTCTCGTAATAATACCATTCTTTGGGGGATTGGCATGATAATCACATTCTCCTTATTGGGATACATGGTCTTGATATTTTGGTTCTCCAAGAAATGCTTTTCTTCCTATCATTTTATTTAGTATAATAATTTGTTCATCAAATAGGACTTGGATTATCATAACAATCTCCATTCATTTGGTGATTGAGCATTACAAACACATCCTCCATATTGGGATACACGATTTTGAATCTTTGATTTGGCAAGGAAAGCTTTTCATTCCACAATTTTCCATAAAATCAAAAGTCGGCTATCAAATGGGACAAACTTGGATTCATGTAATGATATGTATTATTTTGGGGATTGGGTGCTATAAACACATTCTCCTCATTGAGATACACGATTTTGATGCTTTGGTTTTCCATGAAAGGTTTTTCTTTCCATAATTTACCTTAGAATCAAAGTTCATCTATCAAATGGGATGAACATGGATTCTCATAATAATCTCCATTCTTTTTGTGATTGGGCACTGTAAACACATTCTCCTCATTGGAATACACGGTTTTGATAGGTTGCTTTTCTAAGAAAAGCTTTTCTTTCCACCATTTTCCTTAGAATCAATATTCGTCTGACTAGTGGGACAAACATGGATTATCATAATAATCTTTATTCATTTGGTGATTAGGTGCTATAAACACATTCTCCTCCTTGGGATACATAGTCTTGATGCTTTGATTTGGCAAGAGAAGCTTTTTATTCCATCATTTTCCTTAGAAATAAGTTTGGCTATCAAATAGGACAAACTTTTATTCTAATAATAATCTTTATTCTTTTGGTGAATGGGCATTATAAACACTTTTTCCTCATAGGGATATAGGGTTTTGATGCTTTGATTTGGAAAGAGGTGCTTTTCGTTGCACCATTTTCTTTAGAATTAAAGTTTTTCTGTCAAATGGGACAAACTTGGATTCTTGTTATAATCTCCATTCTTTTGGAGATTGGGCACTATAAACACATTCTGCTCGTTAGGTTGCATGCATTTGATGCTTCGATTTCCAAGTAAAGCTTTTCTTTCCATAATTTTCCTTAAAATCAAAGTTCATCTGTCAAATGAGACAAACTTAGATTTTCATAATAATCTCGATTCTTTTGGGGATTAGGCACTATAATCACATTCTCCTAATTAGGATGCATTGTCTTGATTCCTTGGTTCTCCAAGAAAAGCTTTTACTTTTACCATTTTGTTTAGTATAAAAATTTATCCATCAAATGGGACTTGGATTATCATAACAGTCTCCATTCATTTGGTGATTAGGCACTACAAACACATCCTCCTAATTAGGATGCACAGTTTTGATGCTTTAATTTGGCAAGGGAAGCTTTTCATTCCATAATTTTCCTTACAATCAAAATTTAGCTATCGAATGGGACAAACTTGGATTCTCGTAATGATATGCATTCTTATGGGGATTGGGTGTTATAAACACATTCTCCTGATTGAGATACACAGTTTTAATGCTTTGGTTTTCCATAAAAAGCTTTTCTTTCCATAAATTTCCTTGGAATCAAAGTTCATCCATCAAATGGGACAAACTTGGATTCTCATAATAGTCTCTATTCTTTTTATGATTGGGCACTATAAACATATTCTCCTTATTGGAATACATGGTTTTGATACTTTGCTTTTCCAAGAAAAGCTTTTCTTTCCATAGTTTTTTTAGAATCAAGGTTCATCCATCAAGTGGGACAAACATGGATTATCATAATAATCCCCATTCATTTGGTGATTGGGCGCTATCAACACATTCTCTTCCTTGGGATACACAGTCTTGATGCTTTGATTTGGCAAGTGAAGCTTTTCATTCCACCATTTTCCATAGAATCAAAGTTCGGCTGTCAAATGGAACAAACTTCAATTCTAGTAAAAATCTCCATTCTTTCGGTGAATGGGCATTATAAACATTTTCTCCTCATAGGGATTCTGGGTTTGATACTTTGATCTAGAAAGAGCTATTTTCTGTTACTCCATTTTCTTTAGAATTAAAGTTCATCTATCAAAAGAGACACACTTGGATTCTTGTAATAATCTCCATTCTTTTGGATATTGGGCACTATAAACATGTTCTCCTCATTAGGTTGCATGGCTTGGATGCTTTAGTTTTGTAGGAAAAGCCTTTTTTCACTATTTTCCTTATAGTCAAAGTTCGTCCCTCAAATAGGACAAACTTGGATTCTCGTAATAATATCCATTCTTTTGCTGATTAGGCACTATAAATACATTTTTGTTCATTGGGATAGACAGTTTAATGCTTTGATTTGGCAGGAAAAGCTTTTCATTCCACCATTTCCCCTAGAATCAAAGTTTGGCTATCAAATGGCATAAACTTGGATTTTAGTAATAATCTTTACTCTTTTGGTGAATGGGCATTATAAACACTTTCTCCTCATAGGAATACATGGTTTTGATGCTTTGATTTGGGAAGAGGTGTTTTTCGTTACACCATTTCCTTTAGAATCAAAGTTCACCTATCAAATGGGACAAACTTGGATTCTTGTAATAATCTCCATTCTTTTGGAGATTGGGCACTATAAACACGTTCTCCTCGTTAGGTTGCATGGCTTTAATGCTTTGGTTTTACAGGAAAAGCTTTTTTTTCTCACTATTTTTGTTAGAATAAAAGTCCATTCCTCAATGGGATAAACCAGGATTCTCATAATAAGCTCTATTATTTTGGTGACTGGGCACTATAAACCCATTCTCCTAATTGGGAAACACGATTTTGATGCTTTGGTTTTGCAAGAAAAGTTTTTCTTCCTACCGTTTTCCATAGAATCAAAGTTCATCTGTCAAATGGGACAAACATGGATTATCATAATAATCTCCATTTATTTGGTGATTACGCACTATAACCACATTCTCCTCATACGGATACACAATTTTGATGCTTTGATTTGGTAGGAGAAGCTTTTCATTCCACCATTTTCCATAAGATCAAAGTTCGTCTGACAAATGGGACAAACATGGATTTTCATAATAATCTCAATTTTTTTTGTGATTAGGCACTATAAACACATTCTTCTTATAAGGATACACGGTTTTGATGCTTTGATTTGGGAAAAGGTGGTTTTTGTTACTCTATTTTTCTTTAAAATTAAAGTTTGTTCGTCAAATAGGACATACTTGGATTCTTGAAATAGTCTTCATTTTTTTAGAGATTAGGCACTATAAACATGTTCGTATTAGGTTGCATGGCTTTGATGCTTTGGTTTTGCAGGAAAAGCATTTTTTCACTATTTACCTTAGAATCAAAATTCATCCCTCAAATGGGATAAACTTGTATTTTCATAATAATCTCCATTCTTTTGGTGATTGGCCACAATAAACTGATTCTGCCTATTGGGATACATGGTTTTGATGCTTTGGTTTTGAAAGAAAAGCTTTTCTTTCTACCATTTTCCTCAGAATCAAAGTTCATCCTCAAACGGGATAAATTTGGATTATCATAATAGTCTGCTTTTATTTGGTGATTGGGCACTATAAATAAATTCTCCTTATTGGGATACATGGTTCTGATGCTTTCATTTGACAAGAGAAGCTTTTCATTCCACCATTTTCCTTAGAATCAAAGTTCCTCCCTCAAATAGGACAAACTTGGGTTCACGTAATAATCTCCATTCTTTTGCTGATTGGGCACTATAAACACATTCTCCTAATTGGGATACACGATTTTGATGCTTTGATTTGGCACTAGAAGCTTTTTATTTTGCCATTTTCCTTAGAATCAAAGTTCATCCCTCAAATAGGACAAACTTGGATTATCATAATAATCTCCATTCATTTGGTGATTGGGCACTATAAACACATTCTCCACATAGGGATACACGATTTTGATGCTTTGATTTGGCAGGAGAAGCTTTTTATTCCACCATTTTTCATAGAATCAAAGTTTATCTATCAAATAGGGACAAACACGGATTCTCATAATAATCATTATTTTTTTTGTGATTGGGAACTATAAACACATTCTCCTTATTGGGACACAAGGTTTTGATGCTTTGATTTGGGAAGAGGTGTGTCTTGTTACTCTATTTTCTTTAAAATCAAAGTTCGTCCTTCTAATAGGACATACTTGGATTCTTGAAATAGTCTCCATTATTTTGGAAATTGGGCACTATAAACACATTCTCATTAGGTTGCATGGCTTTGATGATTTGGTTTTGCAGGAAAAGCATTTTTTCACTATTTACCTTAAAATCAAAATTCATCCCTCAAATGGGACAAACTTGGATTCTCGTAATAATCTCCATTCTTTTGGTGATTGGCCACAATGAACTCGTTCTCTCTATTGGAATACATAGTTTTGATGCTTTGGTTTTGAAAGAAAAGCTTTTCTTTCTATCATTTTTCTTAGAATTAAAGTTTATCCTCAAACATGACAAACATGGATTATCATAATAGTCTCCTTTTATTTGGTGATTGGGCACTATTAAGAAATTCTCCTCATTAGGATACACAGTTCTGATGCTTTCATTTGGCAAGAGAAACTTTTAATTCCACCATTTTCCTTAGAATCAAAGTTCATCCCTCAAATGGGACAAACTTTAGTTCATGTAATAATCTCTATTCTTTTGCTGATTGGGCATTATAAACACATTCTCCTTATTGGGATACACGATTTTGATGCTTTGATTTGGCGGGAGAAGCTTTTCATTCCACCATTTTCCTTAGAATCAAAGTTCATCCTTCAAATGGGACAAACTTAGATTATCGTAATAATCTCCACTCATTTGGTGATTAGACACTATAAACACATTCTCCTCATAGGGATACATGATTTTGATGCTTTGATCTGGCAGGAGAAGCTTTTTTTCATAGAATCAAAGTTCATCTATCAAATGGGACAAAGATTCTTATAATAATGACTATTCTTTTTGTTATTGGGCACTATAAACACATTCTCCTCATTAGAATATGGGGTTTTGCTACTTTGGTTTGGGAATTGGTGTTTTTCATTACTCTATTTTTTTGTAGAATTAAAGTTTGTCCATCAAATAGGATAGAGTTGGGTTCTTGTAATAGTCTCTATTCTTTTGGAGATTGGGCACTATAAACATATTCTCATTAGGTTGCATGGCTTTGATGCTTTGGTTGTAGGAAAAGCTTTTTTTCACCATTTACCTTAGAATTAAAATTTATCCCTCAAATGGGACAAACTTGGATTCTCGTAATAATCTCCATTCTTTTGGTGATTAGCCATAATAAACTCATTTTCCCTATTGGGATACGCGATTCTGATGTGTTGGTTTTGAAAGAAAAGCTTTTCTTTTCACAATTTTCCTTAGAATCAAAGTTCATCCTCAAATGAGACAAACATGGATTATCATAATAGTCTCTTTTCATTCGGTGATTAGGCACTATAAACACATTCTCCTCATTGGGATACATGATTCTGATGCTTTCATTTGGAAATAGAAGCTTTTCATTCCACCATTTTCCTTAGAATCAAAGTTCATCCCTTAAATGGGACAAACTTGGGTTCATGTAATAATCTCAATTTTTCTGCTGATTGGGCACTATAAACACATTCTCCTCATTGGAAAGCACGGTTTTGATGTTCTCATTTGGAAGGGGAAGCTTTTCATTTCACCATTTTCCTTAGAATCAAAGTTCATCCTTCAAATGGGACAAACTTAGATTATCATAATAATCTCCATTAATTTGGTGATTGGGCACTATAAACACATTCTTCTCATAGGGATACATGATTTTGATGCTTTGATTTGGTAGGAGAAGCTTTTCATTCCACATTTTTCATAGATACAAAGTTCATCTGTCAAATGGGACAAACACAGATTCTTATAGTAATCTCTATTCTTTTTGTGATTGGGCACTGTAAACACATTCTCCTCATTAGGATACAGGGTTTTGATGCTTTGATTTAGGAAGAGGTGTTTTCGTTACTACATTTTTCTTTAAAATTAATGTTTGCCGTCAAATGGGACATGCTTGGATTCCTGTACTAGTCTTCACTCTTTTGGAGATTAGGCACTATAAATACATTCGTATTAGGTTGCATGGCTTTGATGCTTTGGTTTTGCAGGAAAAGCTTTCTTTCACCATTTGCCTTAGAATCAAAATTTGTTCCCTAGATGGGACAAACTTGGATTCTCATAATAATCTCCATTCTTTTGGTGATTGGCAATAATAAACTCATTCTCCCCATTAGGATACATGATTTTGATGCTTTTGTTTTGAAAGAAAAGCTTTTCTTTTCACCATTTTCCTTAGGATCAAAGTTCGTCCTTAAATAGGACAAACTTGGATTATCGTAATAGTCTCATTTCATTTGGTGATTGGGTACTATAAACACATTCTCCTCACTAGGATACAAGGTTCTGATCCTTTCAATTGGCAAGAGAAGCTTTTCATTCCACTATTTTCCTTATAATCAAAGTTTATCCCTTAAATGGGACAAACTTAGGTTTACATAATAATCTCCATTCTTTTGCTGATTGGGCACTATAAACATATTCTCCTGCTTAGGATACAGGCTTTTGATGCTTTGATTTGGGAAGGGTTGTTTTTCATTGCTCCATTTTTCTTTAGAATTAAAGTTCATCCGTCAAACGGGACATACTTGGATTCTTATAGTAGTCTCTATCCTTTTGGAGATTGGGCACTATAAACACGTTCTTATTAGGTTGCATGGCTTTGATGCTTTGGTTTTACAGGAAAAGCTTTTTTTCACCATTTGCCTTAGAATCAATATTCATCCCTCAAATGGGACAAACTTGGATTCTCATAATAATCTCTATTCTTTTGGTGATTGGCCACAATAAACTCATTTTCCTTATTAGGATACACGGTTTTGATGCTTTGGTTTTGAAAGAAAAACTTTTCTTTCCACCATTTTTCTTAGAATCAATGTTCATCTTCAAACGAGACAAACTTGGATTATCTAATAGTCTCCTTTCATTTAGTGATTGGTCACTACAAACACATTCTCCTCATTGGGATACATGGTTCTGATGCTTTCATTTGGCAAGAGAAGCTTTTCATTCCACCATTTTCCTTAGAATCAAAGTTCGACTATCAAATGGGGCAACCTTGGATATTCTTTGGTGAATAGGCATTATAAACACTTTCATCTCATAAGGACACAAAGTATTGATGCTTTGATTTGGCAAGAGGTGTTTTTCATACACCATTTCCTTTAGAATCAAAAGTCACCCATCAAATGGGACAAACATGGTTTCTTGTAATAATCTTCATTCTTTTGGACATTGGGCACTATAAACACATTCTCCTCATTTGGTTGCATGGCTTTTATGCTTTAGTTTTGCAGTAAAAGCTTTTTTTTCACTATTTTTGCTAGAATCAAAGTTCATCCCCTAAATAGGACAAACTTGGATTCTCATCATAATCTCTATTCTTTTGGTGATTGGGCACTATAAACCCATTCTCCTCATTGGGATTCATGATCTTGATGCTCTATTTTGCAAGAAAAGCATTTCTTTCCACTGTCGCAGTGTGGTCCAGAAATGAATCCTAACCAAGCCCGACTTAAATAGCCTTCGCTCCTATATTTATTAAATTTATTATTATTTTATATTTTCCTATTTGTATAGGCCATATCATTATTGACATCTTTTTAGTTTTGGGGATGGGTGGTTAAGATGAATCGCTCACTCGACTTAACCTTAAATAGTCATTACAAAATGACTATTTATTTGGAGTCACCACTAATCTATTTGGGTTAGGTGAGATTGGTCACCTATGTATTTCGAGAGTTATGAAACCCTAGAATACAAACTCCAAGGCATGCGATCATACCAAAGATCATATAAAAGGGTCTGGGAGTTGATTACAATCACAAGTAAGGATCGACCCTCTCATGATGCCCGAAAATTAGTACCTTATTAATTACATGTTAACTTGAATTTTAATTTTTATTCGGGTTTAATATGTGGCATTTAATTATAATTCCCGTATTGTTAAAATAAGGTTTTATTATTCTATGAGAGAAAATCAAGGTTTTGCATTTCAAAAAAATCGAAACATCTTATGCACCCTCACTGAAAAACCAATGGGGCACGAAAGTTTTCATTATTCCCTTTTATACCCTAACGAAGAACCAAAGGGACATAAAAGGTTCTAAAAAATGTTTATCACATCCTACTGGAGTACATGGTAGAATGTGAAAGGTTTTTTTATTTGTATAAAATTCTCAATTCCCATTTTGAAAAGG
>JBBYHL010470629.1:0-13636 GCA_038381835.1 Adansonia madagascariensis | reverse complement strand
CACAACATACCCAAAGCTCATAATAACTCTAAACTATCAGCATATATCATTACTATCATATCAAAAATTAAAAATCTATAATATTTATTAAGTATAAGCCTAAAATTGTATCATTTATCTTATTATAGCAAAAAAAAGAAAAAATATATGTTGGGAACTCCCCACCTAAGATGGCGAGTTCTCAATGTGGTACCCAAAATGTTGGGAACTTGCCATCCAATATGGCGAGTTCCCAGTATACCTCCTTCTCGCCACATCCCATGGTGAGTTCGCAGTTCAAAATAAAATTTAGCATATTTTGGGAATTAATTTCAGAATAGTGTAAAACAGGAAATAAAAAAATTTTTACATTATTTGTATAAAAAAGCAAGTTCTTGCTGCATATATATTAATATTTTATGAATTTTTGAATGCCATTTTTGCATAAGGATGGACTTCACCGAGAATAGGATTCCTAGCATGAGGCCGTTATGATTTATTTTATGAGGTTTAGGTAGGTAACCAATGTTCCTCACATTCGAAAAGAACTAGAAAACACCCTAATCTTTACCCATTAGGGGTCTCTTATAGAAAGGGTTCAGTTCAGGTATGAGTACTTTCCAAGCCTCTGCAGAACTTGACACCTCAAGAAAATGTAGTTAACTTACACTTAGAAAGTTTTTCACTAGCCATGTGAAGGCTAACACTCCACGAATGCAAAACTATTTCTCCCCTTACCCAAAAACATTTAAGACCCTAAAAAACCCTCAAAAACGTCCAAAGTTTTCTTAAAAACCAATGTAAAAATTAGAGCTCCGAAGTTAGTTACATGTAGGGAAGGATTAACACCCCCACAACATCTATAAATCAGTACCAATTAATTACATGTTATCTTAAACCTCATTTAAAATTAGCTTTAATTTTTTATATTTAAAAATAATTTTTGCATTTCAAAATTATTTAATAATAATAATATTATTATTTTTTTTAGAGTGCATAGAGTTTTAGTACTTTTTTAGAAGATAAAATATTTTCGTACTCCACTAGAAAATATGGTGGTTTATTTTTTAAAGTCTTTAAAAGTTCAAATCCATTATTTTAAAGGGGATATTCCATTTTAAAAAATAATCAATAAAACCTCCTCCCTATATTGAAAGAAATCTATAAATAATTTTTAACTCAGGGATATTGCCTCATTTTTTAGTAAAACACATGTATTATAATAAATTTTTTAAGACTAATTCTAACCCCAAATAAATATTAAAACTGACCTTAGGGTTTGGCATTGACATAAAAGTGCAAATATAACCTTAAAACATTACTTTAATGCAAAAAAACTAAATTGGTCCTAAAGGTTCAGTTTTTGACATGAAGGTGCTAACATGGCCTAAAGACCTAGTTTGGTGTAAGAATACTAAAAATACCTTAATGAACATATTTTGACATGAAAGTTCTAATATGACCCTAAAGGACTCAATTTTAATGAAAGATTACCAAAATAACCTTAATAAACATGTGTTAACATGAAAATGCTTACATGACCTAAAAGACCTGGTTTTGATGTAAAATGACTAAAATGACCTTAATGGACATATTTTTACATGAAAATGCTAATATAACCTTTAGGAATTGATTTTGATGTAATGGGTTTAAAATGAGTTAATGAACTTGGTTTCAACCTAAATATCTTGGTTTTAACCTAAGCAACTTGGTTTTGATTCAAAACTTAGGTAAAAGACTAGAATACCCTTAGAATGCATGTATAACTTAAGAAATGACTAAAATCCCCTTAGTAGGTTTAGCTAATGACCATAATGCACCTTGGTATGCTTGTCAAACATGGAAAATGACCAAACACCTTATAGGCTAGGCCAAAACAAAAACTAACCCTAAAAATGCATGCTTAACTTAAAAATTACTTAAAACCCTCTATTATTTTGACTACTTCCTAAAAACTCCTAAAACTTTTCTTAAGACCAATTAATAAAAAAATGTTATGGGTAAGTTCAAGTTACCAAAACCTTTCCTTACTCTAAAAAACTTTTAGCTTAATGGACTTTTCACAAACAATAATATGAACATAATAATAATAACAATTGTTGCCATGTGCCCACCATAAAACTTCAAACGATCCAAAGGGCTTAGTGCATGTAGCTTTAAAACTATATGATAGTGGAAGTATTCAAGCCTTTGAGTTATCCCATTATCAGGATTTGGATTAGGCATAGTAGTATGAAGGGGAGAGAGATTATCAAGTGAATCGCTCATCCAACTAGTTTCGGATGGCCACCATGAAGTGGCCATAAACTTGGCATCGCCACTGTTCTTTTTGGGCCAAGCAAGATTGGATGCCTATTGAAAATAATATTCTGAGTTAAGAAACTTGAAACATTGATTTCATGGTTTACAAAGTCTAAAGATTCATTGGCTGGGTTTGGGAGTTGGTTATGCATGGGGAAGGATTAGCACCTTCATGACACTTGAAGCCACTACCCATAATTATATCTCGCATTTGTTTTAGCTTAATTTGTTCAATTTGGTCATTATTTAGAAACAATCCCCTTTTTATGCATACAGTTTTGGAGGAAATGTAAATATGGGTTTTAAAAAAAGATTTATATCACCTATGCACCATGGAGGTATGAGGAGAATAGGGATTTTTATGAAAATAATTTTCAGATTAAATTTTTAAAATTTTGGATATCTCGTATTAGGAATTGGAAAGATACCAACACAAAACACTGCCTTGTAAATTTTAGTAGAAAAAATTTTAAATATGAATGCATGGTAGTCACTACAAAAGGGAAACGTATTAGTAAGGCGAGAAAAAATATAATAATATCACAAACGACAAACACAAATAAAAAAATGTAAAAAGGAGGGAGGATTGCAATGTAGCTCATAATTATCTTCGATCATTGAAGAAAAACCATGATGACAATTTAGAAATGAGTTTGGATTTGATGGTAATTTGAGAGGCGAAAAAAAGTTCTAATCAAAACAATCCAGGGTATCCAAAAAACATTTAGATTTTGAGATAAAAGCAAGATTGGAGTATTCCCTTAGAGATGTAGGGTTAGAGTATCCCCAAAGATAAAGTTACGAATATAATTAGGAATAAAGAGAAAATTTAAGTTTTTTAATGAAAAATAAGGTTAGAGTATTCTCTCAAAATAGTAGGGTTGGAGTATCCAAAAAATGAAATTTTTTTATGATTTAAGAAAATAATTAGGAATCTTGAATAAATCTAAGAAAGAAAATTCAAGTTTCATAAGGAAAAATAGGTTGGAGCATCCCCTCAGAGTAACAGGGTTGGAGTATCCCCAAAGATGCAAACTTTTAACTTTTAAAAAAAAAGTTAAAAAATATTTTAAAAATAGAAAACTGAAGATTTGTATAAAGAATATTTTTGTCTTAAGCCTTGATCCAAGTTCAAAGGGCTTGTATTGTAGGGGAACCAATCAGATGCATTTTGACATATTCAATGTCTTTATAAAAGAGTTTCAAAAATAAGGTTAAA
Organism: Adansonia madagascariensis; assembly: GCA_038381835.1. Lineage (NCBI taxonomy): Eukaryota > Viridiplantae > Streptophyta > Magnoliopsida > Malvales > Malvaceae > Adansonia > Adansonia madagascariensis. The sequence continues at coordinate 10,137 of JBBYHL010470629.1, read as the reverse complement.
ACAAAGGACAACATCATGTCATCTCCTTTTCTAAATTTATTTTGGGTTCATCTGAAGGCTTTAGGGGGTTAATGAGGTACCGTTAGAAAGATGACTCAATAAGGTTTAATGTAAAAATATTCCAAAAATCCTATAAAATCACTTTCTAGGTGGAATTAATTTTTAAAATTAGATTTGTCTTGATACTAACACCTATACAGGGGAAAAGTACACATCGAACTTTGAAAAATCATTTGAGGCTCATCTGGAATCATTAAATCATGAACAATACCTTTTCAAAAAGGAAATTTTATGAGCTTTCTAGAAAAAATATTCAAGAAGTTCAAAAAAATTATTTGGTGGGCAAAAATAACCTAAACATATAATTGTTCATTGATTTCAAAGGTCGCAAATAGCAAAGGTTCAAGAAATCATATTTCTTTCATCTAGAATGATCTGAGGGCACGCAAGACACTATTAAAAAGGCACTTCGATGCCCTTTAAGGGAAAATATCAAAAAATCAAAGAGAATATTTCGTTGTTCAAAAATGATTTTCTAAACTTAGACTATAATTTTATCAGAGCAAAATAGGGGGCTATTTGATATCAGGTTTCTTCGAGGATGGATTCAAGTCTAAGACATTCGAATGTCCATGATAGAAAGGAATAAGTAACATAGGCATCACGAGTTCATTCCACAATCTCAGAGTAGTTTGGGATGATGAAACAACACATTAACCATGTCTTTAAAGAAGGTATTAGACTCAAGCTCAAGGCTTAATACTGTAACAAAAAGTAGCATTTTATTTCCATGAATCCAGACCTAGGAGGTTTAGTTTGTCCCCAAGATTGGAGGACCAATTTAATCAAAACATTAAGTCTATGCTAGTCCCTATTATTTGAAGGTAGCATAGTCTTAACTTGGGGTTTTTTTGAAAAGTCAATTTTTTTATAACAAATACGCATGCATTTTAACAAATAAATCATCACCAAAGTATAACATGTATAAAAATAAACAAGTATTACGCATGCCAATACACAAAGATTGTGTTTTGACTTGGAAAAGGTAACAAAAATGCAAAGAGATGACAAATAACATGCATAGAAGTGATGCAAACATATTTAAGTGAAGAAAAGCATGCGGGAGTTGTCAAGACAACTTTTTTATGTCATGAGACTCTTTAAAATGCAATAAAATGCATGAACACACTTAATGCATGTTATGAAAACATTTAAACATGTGCTAAACATGTGAAAATAAATGAAATATGATAGAGAATGCATGAATAAAGGATTATTTTGATGATAAAATGGAAGAGTAGAAGTTTGGCCTGCCAAGCAATATCAAGGCATCAAAAGAACATCAAGATCCTAGAACTATGACAACCAAGGAAACAATAATGCATGAGAGTCTTAAGATGGTCATGGTAGCCTAAACGGCTCAATAAATGATATGGATGATAACAACAAAAAATGTGTGCAACAAGATAGAGAAAATATACCAAAAAAATCTTAAACTTTTGCCTTTACTTGGAGTAGTGACTTTAAGCTCAGTTCTTTCCCTCTCTTTGCTATTATTTAGCAAAAAAAAGGATAAAGGAAGAAGCTTTCTGGTAAAATTATTGATGATGAGGTGTCTTAAGGATAAAGTGTGTGAAAGGTTGAGTTTTTAATGGTTTTCTGGTGGTGGTTTAGGGAAACTACGGGAATGAAAGAAGGTTAAGGGTGAAAGGCAATGGAATAGTCTTTTGTTAGAGTCTTAGGCTTAGAGATTGCTGAAAGATTCTTGGAAATAGCTAGAATCTTCTCTCTTTTTTCTGGGGAATGGCTGGAAGTCTTTTTTGTTGAGCCAACTTTGGTCTTTTTTAAACTCACGGTTCAACCAATGCTTTTGGGAGACAAATCAAGGGCATTTTTAATCTTTTATTCATGTGCTAGGAGAAATCTCCAGCTACTATGCCCACTTGGCCTTCTTCTTATTGGTTTTGCCATATAGAATAATGGGATAAAAAGGCTATAATTGCCTGCAGCAAGAGATATGCCTGGCATGCCCTCTTACAACCATATATTTCATGAAAGTGACACTTATCATTGGCTATTTAGGCTTTAAAAATTGGTTTATATCTGATCATAAGCCCAAAGTCAAGGTCTAGAATGAATTATATCGATTTTTTATGCAAAAAACATGTTTGAATTAGATTTTCAAAGGCCGAAAAGTGTTTAGAACTAGGCAAAAATGCATTGGTGTATCGATACAAAACATTATGTATCAATAAACAACGCAACTTTTACCCACGAGTATTGATATTAAGAGCAAAAAATATTTCCAATCTCCAGACTTAGAGGCCTATATTGATACTTTATGGATTTGTATCGATAATTGTGCTTGTGTATCGATACATTTTGCGAAAAATCATAACTTTAGCTACTGCCAAGGTTATATCGATACAAACATGCTAGGTTTCGATACCACACCTTAGGTATCGATACCAAATCCTCTTATATCAATGCTACATGTGAAAATTTAAATTTTTGGCATCACAAAAGCCTCGTATCAATACTTTATGCATTAATATAACTTGCACGTACTTTTGGCTCCCCGAGTTACCTCACTTTAGTCTTAAACATTAGAAATTTAATCAGGGTGCTCATCTAAATGACTCTAATGACACCATGAAAAGTGGCCTTTAATGCCTTAGTTACATTTTTCTTTAATACAGCCTATAAGTATTTTAGACCTTCCTCAAAAAACTTTTCACTGGCACTCAATAATTGTCCCTAGCTTATTTTTTGATTCTATTATTTTTCATTTAAGTCTAAGGAAGCCAAAAGTTAGCCTGGACAAAATGAGATGTCTACAACTACCTCTCATTGGTCATTGCTAAGTATTATAAGTAGGGTAAAGACAAATGGAAACTATTTTGTTTAGGTAGGATGATAGTTTTGGGTACTTGGAGAAAAATAAAGAGCTATTCAGTATTATGTTGAGATAGGCTAAATATATTTGCAAATAGAAAATTTTGATGGGTTTTGTAGGTTTTGACCTCTCTACTAGGTTGTTTCACCACCAACTTATGTGGGTTTTGACTCCATAAGCATCCAACTCTTTGTGGACTAAGGTAGGTTGTTTCCTAGGTTTGATCATAGGTTGGTGCCATCAGCTTATGTGGGCTTTGACTCTATATGTATCCAGCTCTTTGTGGACCGAGGTCAGTAGTGTTTTTTTAGGATTTGAGATCAGACAGATGCCATCAGCTTGTGTGGGCTTTGACTCAATAGGCATCCAACTTTTTATAGACTGAGGTAGGTAGTTTTATGGGTTTGCTTCCAAACAAGTGCCACCAGCTTGTATGGGCTTTGACTCAATAAGCGTCCAGTTCTTTATGGACTGAGATAGGTAGTTTCCTAGGTTTGACCCTAGATAGGTGCCCGCTTGTATGGGCTTTGACTTGATAAGTGTCTAGCTTTTTATGGACTAAAGTAGGTAAGCATCTTGCACTTTGAGGACTGAGACAAGTAAAACAGTGTCTTGCTCTTTAAAGACTAAAAAGGAAAGAAAAGACGTCCTACTCTTTGAGGACTAAAAGAAAATGGGTTTATATAGCTCTCTTGGATGATTTTTAATGAGCTCATAAAGTCAAATATACTTACATTGGGCCTTTTAATTATTTTTTAAAAAACAAAAAATTGTATCTTATTTTCCCCACTAATTTAACTTATGTATGTGAGAATGGGTACTTGATGGATGTTAAATGTTGTACAATGCATGAGGACGCAAACATATGTCTAAATAATGCAAAGATAATTATTTTTAAAAGCCTAATCCAGTGATCAATTTTGGCCTTCTTCGGCTATTTGTTTGCTCTTTAATGAGTTTGATAAGGTGGCATTTCACCTCAAAGTTCGTCAATCTTGCTCTAGATTTATAGAGGCTTTGAATGTTAAGGTGAAAATGTCCTCGATAGAGGCTTTGAAGATTTTTAGTGAAACATCCTCAAGAGAGACTTTGGAAAACATTAAAAATATCCTCATGAGAGGCTTCAAAAGCTCTGGTAAGATATCCTTAAGAGAGGCTTTGAAGGTTTTTTAATGAAATATCTTCAAGAGAGGCTTTAAAAGTTTTGCTAAAATATTTTCAAAAAAGGCTTTGAAGGTTTTAAAGTAACATCCTCAAGAGAGGCTTTAAAGGCTTTTGGTTAACACCCTCAAGAGGAAAGATATGATGTAAGCCATGAATGCCATTTCTAGGGATAAATGCCAAGTTATATGAGTAAATTGATAGTAATGCTTGGTATCAAGATGCCTATGTGCATAGAGTGATGCATATGTGAGCAAGGCAACATGGTGAATATTCATGAATACAAATATGCTAGAATGCAAATGTACATGAACGCAAATGCCTGTGATGTGGGTGCCCTCGAGTGTTACTAGACACAAGTAAAAATGCATATGAATACGAATGCTTTAATGTATAAGTAAGGGTGTACATAAGCACAATGAAAATGCACGTGAACGTAAATGCTCGTAAACTAAGGCCAGTGTGAGTGTAAAGGTAGATAAGATTTCATATGATGTGAATGTAATTTCATATGAGTGTGAATGTAAGTGAAAATGCATGCGAGAGCATAGGTACGTGAGTAAGAATGATTATTATGAAGAAGAAAGTGCATATGTGTCAATGCATGAATACGGATGCACGTGAGTGCGAATGCTTGTAAACATGGATGCACGTGAGTTCAAAATGCTTTTGAATAAGGGCACACATAGGTACAATTATAGGTGGGTGAGAATACATGAAAGTGTTAGTGTTCGTGTATTCACATGAGTGTTGATGCTTGTGAGTGCAAACACCAAGACTAGCCATTATCGATATTAAGCTTGAAATAAAGTGCATGCTGATGAGTGACACTTAAATACCCATGCAAACAATGGATAATTTCATGAAGGATGACATGTATGCTTACTGAGGGTGTAAAGGTTGAGACTGCAGGTAGCTCTTTTTGAATCTGGCTTAACCATTATTAATGGTTCCTCTATTTGATTAAGCAGCATTCTAATCCTAGTTTGCCCTATGATTGGAAAAGCTATTTTTTTGTTTAAAATATTCATTTAATGAAAACTCACCAGTTAGCATGATATTCAAGTCTCTTAAAGACTTTTGATCTATGGTTAAAAGATTTTTTGACTGGCCTAACTTGTTTGAGAAAGTTTTAGGATAAGTGAAATGAATTCCTTTTTTTTTTAGGCTCACGAATCGACTAGTCTGTATGAATTCCTTGAAAACTAAACAAATTTGAATTCTCTTTTGCTTCTCAGCATTGATACTTTGATTGGCACCAGGATTGGCCATGATGGTTAGGTTTATAAGGTTAATCCAGAAAGGTGAGGAATGTAATTCTAAGAGTTGATCCCTCTTAAGATGACACTTTGGAGATGTTCATGGATCTTTTTGGAATAATGGTTTCCTTGTCAAGATCTCAGTAACCCTATAATTGGCATTAAAAATTCACTATTTTGCTCTAGATTGCCTATGTGGGTTTTCACCCTAAAGCTTCAATCGTTTCATTTTTTTTATTTTTTTTCTATTTGATTGCATCATCATGATTATTAAGAAGGCTCAAAATTTATCAGAAAAAACAATTTCTCAAAGAATAAATTCATCAGTTTACATGGCCATGTTTAATCGAAATGCACTTTTTAGGGACTGTAAAATAGGTCAAGGTTCATGGTTTTGAAAGAAACAGTATAAAGGCCCAAAATATGGCATTTGAAGGTGATTGGACTAAGGATCATTTCTTTTTGTCACGGCATCCAAGTCTTTGTTTCCTGATCTTTTGTTCTCTTTTCTTGATTTTTTTGCTTTTACTTTATTTTTTTTTGCTTTCTTATTTTTTTACTTTGCTTTTTTGTTTTTCTTTTTTTTTCTTTTTCTTTTATTTTTGATCATTGGAGGGAATTTTAGACTTTAGAAACTTTGTACATTTCCTATTTGCCTCTTATGTTGAGTGTTCTCAGAATTATAGAGTAGGATATCTGTCCCCTATACTCCTTAAACAAGTTTTCCTTGCCCCCCAATATGAGAAGTGATCCTTAATTATGATTTCAAAAGAATGAATTCATTAGGCTCAAAAGGGTAGCAAAAAGGGAAGTTCTTCTAATTTGAGAGAGGATGATGAAAGATGGCCATCTCTCATCTCAAACACGACTGTGCAAACTTAAAGAACCATTTCTCGGAGAAAGTTCCTTTAAAGACATTTTGGACCTTTTAGTCACATGATGTTGTATTCAGTTTTCATTTTTCTTATTTTTTTTAAAACATGCCTTAGTTCTCCTTTTTACTCTTTTTTTACTTCACATACTTGGGCATACCCTGTTTTGGTTTGCCACTAATAAGAAATCACATGATGCTAAGGTTCAAGCTGCAAGGAATATTCTGCATTGATAAAGGATTCGAGTTCCCTGATATCAAGATGATAGGAAAAACCAAGGACAGGGTTATGAAGGGTCTCCAAAAATTGCCTTAAGGAAAATCTTTGGGAAATAGTTTGAAATGGGAGAATCAAGGACAAAAAGGTCATGGTAGGGACACAAAAAACGTGTTGAGAAAAGCTTTTGGAGGTATCAAAATGAAAGGAAAGAAATGAAGGACTAAGAGGTTGTGGTGGAGACGTAGATTAGTTTGGTTGCATTGCCCTCAAGATGTGATTTTAAAAGCTTTCAATTTGTGGCCTAATAGCTTGGGTTTTAGTTTGTTAAAAAAAAGGTGGATGTTTTTTTAGCTCAATCCTGATACCGTCAAATTATCACCAATAAGACTCTAATAAAATAGCATGTTTGCTTGGTTCCCAAAGGGTATATAAATTCTAAAAGATTGGTTCTTATCATTCCTAGCCTAAGTCAAGGCTTTTGTTCATTTGATGGTTCTAATGTGGTCATGTGGCATGGTTTAAAGCTGACTCCCTGAAGTTTTGGGACTTATGATTAGTTAATTTTATGCACAAAAACCTGAAAAATGATGAAGAATGCAAGCAATCACCAATGTTCTTGAGACTTTTAATATCATGCTTTCATCATATATGAAATTTTAATTTCAAAACATGTTAATTTCATGAAAAATAACATTTTGAAGACAAAGGTTTTTCACATAAAGCATGCTAAATTGAAATGCCTCTATCATTTTAGGTTCATGCATCTTGTTTCATAGTTGATCAAGATCTAGCTGCCTCACTTCAATCAATAGTTGCACTTTTCTCTTCAAAGCCCCATATTCTTCTAAAGAATGACTGATGCACCCTTTATGATTCCATAAGCAATGGGGTCATAACATTTTGGATAAGGTGGCTTCAGAGGTTCAAAGTAGATTTGGGCAACTAACCGATCTAGATAAGCTAGGGAAGTAATTCAGTGTATGATATTGGGATTGATTTTATAGAAGTTCTGTCATGACTACCCTGCTGCCTTTTTTGAGTACTCTCTAACCTTTTTGGTTGATAAGTTAGTCTAATCAAGGTCATTGATATTGATACTAAGTTGTATGTTGAAAAATATGCCAGTGGGTAAAAATTCAAGTATGAATTTGATGCAAGACTACCCTAAGAAGGGTGAACCATTTGGCTTGTGGCATATGGATGGTGAAAGGTAAAATCCTTTGCTGACTGCTTGTCGAAGGTTAAGGCTTAGACCTCTTTTCTTTCATCTGCAAGTATTTTCCTTCCTTTAGTGTGGAGTAGTTCCTCTTTCCTAAATTTTTCGCTTTTGATTGCATTCTTGATCATTTCCTAAGACATGATCAAATTAGCAAAATTCCCTATGGCATTCCCTAATGCTTGTCATAAAAAGGGGTATGTAGTGTCTCCACAAAGTATGTGGTCATCTCTTTCTTGTTTAATGGTGGATATACTTATGCTGCCTTTTCCCTTCACCTTTGGGCATATTGGTTGAAGGTTTCAGTAGGCTTTTTCTCCATGTTTTTCAAAGATAAACTATCAAGTACCCAATCAAAAATGTGTTTGTACTAGTCCAAGAAGGCTCAGCAAGATCAACCAATGTTTAGATTTTAGTTTCTTCCAGCTCATTACACCACCGAGCTGCTACCCTAGTTAAACTATCATGAAAGCAGTGAATTAGAAGTTTCTTGCTCCTTTCATACCCGACCATCTTTTCATAATACATTCAAATATAGGCAATCGGATCTATGGTCCCATTATACTATTTGGACTCGGTTACCTTGAACTTTGGTGGAATGATGAGGCTGGAAACCAAGCCTAAAGATTTGGCATCCATGATTCCAAATTTGTTGTTCTCCTTGATTTCAGAGGTTGGAAACCAGGCCTAAAGATCTAGCATCCATGATTCCAAATTTGTCATTCTCCTCGATTGTACTGAGTCTTTTTCTATCTTTTGGTATTTGATGAGGTCTTCTGTAGTTTCGAAAGGTTAGACACCTTTAGGTTCCTTTTGCTCCATAGGGTAATTTACATCGAGCAATGATAAATAAGTCGGGAAAGATTTAGTACTTGCTTTATAAAATTTGGGATGCGTTGGTGCTACAGCCAGACTCATGCGGATAATCAGGTGTATTAATGGAATTGGTCTTATGTGAGGTTATTGCTGCTGGACTGCTTCCTCTTGGATGGGTATTACTTTAGTGCCACCTGTTAGGTGATCTTTGGAATTTGTCAACCTTTTTCTTATATCATTTACACTAGCTTGCCCCTTTTCCTTTATGGAGGCTTATACCATCTTCATCAACACAGTTATCTGGGCTTCTAGTTCCTCATTTTTACAAAGCATGCACTCTTAATCTTCTTTATGAATGAGCTTTAATCTCTCAATTCTAGCCGAATACTTGTTTCCCGTGATTAACAATATCAATCTTCCTTTGATACCTCTTAAGGAAAAAAGAAGCTTCTTTTAGAAAAATTTTGGTACTCATGCAAACCACCACTTTACACCTTTAAGTTCATGAATTAGGCATGGAAGTATGCATGCATGTATGCAAATGAGTGCAATAAGGATATTAATGTAAAGTATGAAAAAATGTCATAAGCATGAAAATGTTTTCATAGAAATCTTCTTTTAGGATTGCAAATAGTCTTAGTAGTGGTAGACGGAAGGTATGAGATACACCATGTTGCATCTCTATAGCACCAACCATGGTAGAATGGACGAATTATGCCCCATAACTTATCAAGGAAATATGACGCTGATGGGGCAAAGATCCTATGGGCACTATGATGTTCATTGAGCATTGCCATTGTGAATTGTCTCCACATGTTTGATGCAAGAAATGATGCACGTGACACAAACATGAAACAGGGTTAGAAAATATAGGCAAGAGGAAGAGAAACAACAAAAATAAATCACAAAAATTGCCTTGATAGTAGGCAGTACAATGCCTAAGAGTCAAACACAATAATTGACAACAAACAGAGAGCCTAGCAATGTGTCCTAGTTAAAATCGCCTTGAGGAAGGTGACACGATACCTCGCAAGGACAAGACTGACCAATAAAGTGGTGACATTCGTTTGTCAACATCTATGGCAAATACATGTTTAACCAATCATTTGGACAGCATCACAGCTTATTTTGGTAAGATGGAACTATTTTAAGATGGCAATGCAGGTAATAACGTTTGCTGTCATCACCCACTTATTAAAGAGGATTTACCATCAAAAATACTGCATATCCTAAAGAAATGATCATGAATATAAAAATGACAAACGCAAGCAACAATGTTTGCCCATCATCGCCCACGTAACCATGGTATATAAAAGTAAATGCAAGAAGTGTTTCCCTTAATGATTTTTTTCTCTGGGTTATTCTACCAACAATCTGGTATGATTTTACATGGTTTAGCTCTTAGAGTTTAGTATATAGGTTTAAGTTGATGCTTAATTTGGTATCTAAATCACTCCTCTGTTCGATAGGGGCAGATAAGGTACCTCATCCTAGGCCTATCACAATTTGGAAAAACGGGTTTGATTCGGTGGAAGTATTTCCTTATGCAATGTGAAGAGGTACTTATGAGAGACATAGGTAAGTTACCTCTCGAAGGTCTTGCCATGCCTATGCAGAGGGTTACTCACGAAGGCAGATGGCTCACTTCCTCCTAACAATTAGGACACTAACCTCACTATGGTGTTTGGTGGGAATGTC
>JBBYHL010470579.1:0-13643 GCA_038381835.1 Adansonia madagascariensis | reverse complement strand
AGTCGATTGGGAATTAATGGTACCAACATTGGCAGGTTTGATAGATAATGTTTGACTTTATCAAAGGTTTCTTGGCATTCTTTATTCCATTCCCTAAGATGTTGTCAGTAGAAGAGCTAAAAGATTAGGTCGCATTTATTAATGAGCTAGGATATAAATTAGGAGACGTAATTCAACTTCCCCAAGAAACTTCTCACCTTATTTTAGGTTCAAAGTGGTGGCATATTTTAAATGGCCTTGATCTTATTTGGGCCAACTTGGATCCCTCTTTCACTAATGATGAAACCTAGTAGCTTTCTAAAAGTGATGCCAAAGGTGCACTAGGCAGGATTCAATCTTAGTTAAAATTCTTATATATGTTCAAAGAGCTTTTAAAGATCAGAGATGTGCTTGGCTTCTCATGTTGAGTTGGCAATCATATCATCCACGTAGACTTTAATCTCTTTGTGCATTAGATCATGGAATAATGTCACCATGGCTCCTTGATAAGCTACCTCAATATTTTTGAGTCTGAAAAGTATGTCCTTATAGTATAATGTGCTCCACATGGTTAAAAAAATGGTCTTCTCCATGTTTCTAAGTGCCATTTTGATCTGGTTATAACCCAAGAATCTATCCATGAAAGAGAATAAAAAATTCTTAGCGATGTTTTCAACTAGAGTATCAATAAAGGGTAATGGGAAGTTGTCTTTTGGATTGGTCTAGTTTAAATCTCGATAATCAACACACATTCACACTTGCCATCTTCTTAGAGACTAGGATAATATTGGCAACCTATTTTGGATATTTGGCTATAGTGAGGAATATTGTCCCAAATTATTTTTTGACTTTTTTTTATCTTAAAGAGCATTTTTTATTTCATCCTCCTTAGCTTTTGTTGGATTGGTTTGTGTTTGAGTTCAAGAGGAATTCTATGGACCACAATGTTGGTGTCTAATCCAAGCGTGTCTTGGAATGACCATGCGAATGTGTCTCAATACTTTTGGGGTAGGTTTGTCAGTTTAGATCTGGTTAAGGCTTTTATGGAAGCTTTGATCTTGACCTCTTTTTATCCTCTTCAGTCCCTAAGTTTACTATTTTAATTGGCTTTTTATAGGGCAAAATCTATATTTCTTTATGCTCGACTAATCTAATAGATCCAATGACATAGAATTCTTTTCAAAATCTTTATTAAAATCAACTTTACCAATACAGATTAATTATTCAAAATTAATCTCTAGGTACTCATAGAAAACATCTAAATCACTTCACCAGGGCACCTAAAAGGGAGAAGAAATAAACTATATAGACAAAAAAGTGTATAGACAGAGAATTTAGGCAAGGGCAAAGAATGAAAATTGGCATATAAGATGAAATGCTTTATGCAAGTCACTTTTATTGATATATTTAATAAAGACTCCTATTACATAGGATTTTTACAAGCTATTGGACAGAAGAAATAAGTTTTTTCTTGAAATTACAAAGAAATAAACTAAAAAAGTACAAGGGTTTCAAACACATCCCCATTTTTGAGAATAGATTCTAGTGAGTTAAGATGGGTTTCATCACTTCACTTTGATAGTCTTGACTAGTTGTCGATGGTATTGAAGTGAAGGTTGTAAACACTGATCATGCCCATAACTGGTTTAATGTGGTTCGCTAAATGATTAGCAATAACATTTGGCCTTTATTCATCCCAAAGTGCAAGACCTTTGAGTCGATGAGGCTATTTACTCTTTGCTTGAAAGACAGGTAATTTTTAATGTCATGCCCAGCTCCCAATGTGTTAGTTGCAATAGGTGTTAGGGTTATACCATTGAGGGTATGAAGGTTTTTTCTTTAGGACATACATGAGAGCGACTATATGCCCTTGGAGTAGAGCTTGATAAAGCTCTTTATAGGTTTTAGAGATAGGGTTAAACTATTGTCTTTACTAGTTTACACTTTAGTTATTTGGTCCATTATTGATGGGATTGTTGGCATTTTGGTTGGCTTATGATTGGTTGTTTCATGAAGGATTCGCTGAGACAGTAGAGGATAGGTTATAGGTAGCGATGTAAATTGGCTAAACAGGGATCATGACTGAGTTAGAGTAGGGTGCATTTGGGTAGTAAGGATTAGGCACTTGATACTGGCTCGATTGAGAAGAGTTAGTGTAGCTTATGGCATTTGCCTTCCCTTCCTTTTTTCTTGTTGACAACTAGCTTTTTGTTCAATCTTAATAACTCATATATTGACATTAGACCATTTTTTATTGCTACATTGATCATCTCTTTGGATAAAACTAAGTAGTGAACTTTTTAGTAGCGTTCCCTACCAATTTTTCATAATACGAGGCGTATAAGGTGTTGATAAACATCATGGTCATCTTCTTTTTAGTTAAAGAAGGCTAGACTAGAGCTACCTCTTCTTTCCACCGTTCAACATATTATTTGAAGCTTTTGGTGGGCTTCTTCTTTAAATTTTAAGAGAAAATGGTCAAGGGCCCAATCCTAACACATGCTAGTGTAGGTTTAAGAAAGCCCTGGCCAAGTTAGCCTATAACTAAATCTTGACATTATCGAGCTTGATATATTATCAGGCAGTTGCCCTGATCAGACTATGCTCAAATAGTGGATAAGGAGTTTCTTGTCCTTCTTGTTTCCTACCATCTTCCTGAGGTACATTCAAATATACATGGTGGGTCAGTGTTCCATTATATTTCTCAATTTCTAATATCTTGAACTTTGGGGGAATGACAAGGATAGACACTGCAGATGAAGATTCTAAATATATAGCTCCAAACTTGTCACTCCCTTCGATAGCTCAGAGATGCTTCTCCAATAATTAATACTTGTCCACTTCGTAGGTAGACATTGAAAACTTCTGACCACTCATTTTCTCTTGATCGTTGTGATCGAGGATTATAGGAACGGTTGGGTAAGCTCCCACAATCACTCTGGAAAATGAGAAATACACAAAGAAAATTTTATATTGGCATTTTATACCGCAAGATGTCGAGTTGCCCATATCAGTAATTAATTTTAAATTTTTCATAGTATCGCGAATATTATACTTGTGAAATTTTTCCTAATAAAATTATTTCAAATTTTAAATTTTCATCTTTACCATTTTGTAAATTAATATTTTGGATAATATGTTTTATTTAACTCATTTTATATAAGTTTTAATGAATTCTTTGAAATTTTTTAGTTTTATGTTACAAACTTTCCTTTGTCTGTAAAATTTTAGGTAGAAGTTTCCTGAGTTTTGAACTTCAAAATTCTTTTAATATTTTCATTTAACTACTATTAAATCAAGTTTTCAAAATTCATTTTATTTTATGAGTTTTTTACCCTTTGGAATTTTCCTAATTTCCAAGATACGGAGTTTTCTACTTTGTAAATTTTTTCAGAAGACTTTTCGAGGTTTTAACTTTAAATATCTTAATAAAATTCATATTAAATCAGTTTTTCAAAATTTGATTTATTTTATGAGTTTTAAAATTTTTTTGTTAATTTTTCTGGTAGGATTTTTTTCAGTTTATAATTTTAAAATTCTTTAAATATTATAATCTAATTCATATTAAATCAGTTTCTCAAAATTAATTTTATTTTATAAGTTTTTCATTTTTTTTAGAATTTACTTGTTCTTAAAATACAAAATTTTTTACTTTATAAATTTTTTGATAAATTTTTTCGAGTTTATAATTTTTAGAATTCTTTAAATGTTATTGTTTAATTCATATTTTTGAAATTCACTTTATTTTATGCCTTTTGCATTTGTTTTAAAAAAAAAATCATTTCTAAAATATGGGGTTTTTCACTGCGTAAATTTTTTGGGGAAGATTTTCTGAGATTATAAATTTCAAAATTTTCAAATATTATAGTTTAAATCATATTAAATCAATTTTCAGAAATTCATTTTATTTTATGTGTTTTGCATTTATTTAGAATTTTCTTGTTTCCAAAATGCAAAGTTTTTCACTCCATAAAATTTTTTCAAAAAGATTTTTCTTAGATTATAAATTTTAAATTTCTTCAAATATTATTATTTAAATTATAGTAAATCAATTCTGAGAAATTTAATTTATTTTATAAATTTTGTATTTTTTACATATAATAATTTTTTTCAGTAAGGGTTTTTTCGTAAATTTTTACGAGTTTATTATTTTTAATGTTTTTTTGTAAATTAAAAATTATTTTTATCATGCGATTAAATTAAATTGATCAAATAAAATTTTATTTCAAATACATATTTTTATTTTTATTTTTATAATTTAGTCCTTCTAAATAATTTTTACGACATAATTTTAAAGATTATATAAATATCTTCTAAAATTCTTTAAATTTTGATAATGTAATGCATGACATCATCCACTAAAGGACAAACATAATTAATTTAAGTCAAATCTAAATTAATAAAAATCTAAAATCTAAAATAGATAAATAAAGAAATAAATGAAAAAAAAAAGAATTTGTAGAAATATGTGGAAGCATCCACCATTGCTGTCATTTATCCACTATAAATAACTAGTGGTTTTCTTCATTTTAAAACTTTAGGCTTAGGAAGAAAAGAAAGAGAAAAAAAAAACTAAAATACCTAATTTTTCAAGCCTTTTCAAGGTGAATTTCTTGTAAATTTTTGAAATTTTGTTTATTTCTTGTTTAAATCTTCTTTTAATGAGCCAAATGAATATTTGTGCTCATGAATTTTTGTTCATTTTGGAAGGCCAAGTAAGATGGCTATGATTAAAATTTTTAGTTTTGTTGTTTTAGTTAATTTTTATTAGGAATAATTTGATTTTTATTGAGATTATTTGTATTTGTTGATACATAATGCTATTTTTCATGTATATATGTTTATGTAATTTTTTCTAATATTTTTATGTTGTTTTATACAGATTTATTCATTATTTTTTATGTTTTTATGCTTGTTTATGTTTGATAAAAATTGCAACATGTATGTATATTAATATTTATGAAAATATGTGATGAAAACAATTATTTTTGCTGAAATATTATGCTGGTAGAATCATGAAGGGGCTGATTTTGTGATGTTTTAATATTATATAGCTTATTTTGTAAATATAAAAATTTTAGGGACTAAATTGCAAAAATTTTAAAATTTTTTCTATGGCCATCAGTGCTTGACCAATTGCTTGTGAAATTTGTTGTGATGAATCTTGTGTTTAATTATGATTTATTTTGTATGCGGACTGAATTACAAAGTTAAAAAATATTACAGATCATTTAGAAAAGTTTTGCATTTTATGATTCATGTGGCTTTTTTGATATTTTAAAATATTTCTAACATTTTTACAGCCTTTTGTAGGGGTGTAGAAATTATTAAAAACTTTTCATATTCTTTCGATTTTCCGTTAGGGTATGAAATGTTATTTTGAAAAGCTTAGGAACCTATTAGCAATTTTTGCATTTTAGGTCTATCTTGATATAAAGTTACCTATTAACTTTGAATGTGGTTTTGATATAATAAACAACTTAAGCTAAATTAATTTATACTTAACTTAGTATTCGTATTAAAATTGAAAAACATTTTAGAAAGTACTAAATTTGTATTTTCTCAAAAATATATGTTCCAAAATGTATATTTATACTTAGAATATTTTTAAGATATGTTTAAGTTAATATCAAGTCAAGAAAAATCATTTTACAAAGGATTTTAAAGGTATGTATCGATACTATATGTAAAACCCTCATTTGTATCGATATTTTTAAGCATGTATCCATACATTGCAATGAGTATCGATACTTGTGCTATATGTATCGATACAATGCTTGGCAGTAGCTAAGGTTTGGCTGAAACCCCCAAATGTATCGATACAGGTGTGTTTGTATCGATACAACTTGGTTGGTATCGATACTTAGTCCCCCATATCGATACAACAAGCTGTAACAGTCACTTTTTTATTCTTGTATCGCTACTATTGGTATTGTATCGATACTATAGCGCGGGTCTGAACAAAAACAAGCATTTATGAAGGCTACAACAGCTCTCCAAACACCACATTAAATTCCCAACACCTATAAATCAATTTCAAGCTATAAATAGAGGTTTTCAATAGCTGAAGAAGCAGATATACAAAAATTAATCAAGCATTGAACAACAAAAGCTTAAAAGTCTTCAAACTTTTCATTTTACTTGTGTCAAATTCATATTTTTCCAAGTCTATTTGTATCTCATTCATCGTGTACTTAAAATCCAGCAAACATCCACCTTCTAGAGGTTTAATTTGTTTGCAAAATACTTTATTATATCACAAAAAGGGTTGTGTGAAAGTGAGTGAAAATATTTGAGAATTTGGGGTAGAATTCTTAAAGGGATTGAAAGGTTTTATCTAAGCCTTAAAAGATAGTGGTGTAAGGTTATACCTTAGCCTTAAAGGCAAACAATTTGATTAGTGAATTGTGGGCATTACCTTGGTAAAAAAGTACCAAGAAGAGAAGATGTAGGTCCGAGTTCAAGGACCAAACCTCTATACATTGATTTTTTGTTTTTCTTACCCTTAACTTCTTCTTTTTTAATTACATCAAATTTATCAAGTTTTTGTAGAACTAATTCACCCCCTCTAGGTGCAATCCTTTCTTTGAGCTAACAAATGGCATCAGAGCTTTGGTCTCTATTGTAGGTCTCATAACCTTGAGAAAAGATCCTTTATAGCTAAAAAATGGAGAATGCAAACATGATGCTTAAAGCCTCAAGAAGCTTACAAAGGTTAAAAGGCCAAGATAAAGTTTGTCTCATGGCATTTAAGACAAATGCAATTGCTATAGGACTTGAAAGACATTCCATTATGAGACCTCCACTCTTCAATGGGAACAACTACTCATATTGAAAGACAAGAATGAGGCTCTTTATCCAAGAAAATGACTATGAAGTATGGAAGATCATTATCAATGGACCACTCATCCCAAAGAAGAGAGTTGGAGATTGTATTATGCTAAAGGAAGAAGAAAAATGGGATGAAAAAGACACCAAAATGGCATAATTAAATGCCAAGGCTATGCACACACTATTTTGTGCTCTTGCTTCTAGTAAGTACAATAGAGTCTCACTATGTGACAATGCCAAGCAAGTGTGGGATAAGCTAGCAACCACGCATGAAGGAATAAATCAAGTCAAAGAATCCAAAATAAGCATGCTTACACTTGACTATGAATTGTTCAAGATGAAGGCGGATGAAACCATCAAAAAATGTCAGATAGGTTCATGGATATTATCAATGGGCTAAAGGCACTTGGAAAGACCTATCCAAATAAAGAAATGGTGAAAAAGCTAGTCAATAGTCTTTCCAAGTCTTGGGAAGGAAAAGTGATAGCAATTGAAGAATCTAAAGATCCCAACATACTTTCCTTGGATGAACTCATAGGTTCTCTTCTAACATAAGAGATGAAGATCAAGCACGGATAAGAGCCACCAAAGAAGGCAAGTGTTGCCTTTAAAACAACCACTCCTAGTGATGATGATGATAATGATCATGATGATGAGGTTGAGGAAGATGAAGAAATGGCCATGTTTGCAAAAGGATTCAACAAATTTATGAGAATAAACAAAATAAGAAGACCTCCTAGAAAAGAAATGGTGAAGGGAGACTCAAGCAAGAAAGAGAAAGAACAAATTATTTGCTATGAATGCAAGAAAACGAGACACATTAAATTTGAATGTCTAATATGGAAGAAATCAAACCCAAAAAAGCAAAAGAAGAAAGCTATGGTGGCCACATGGAGTAATAGTGACATATCCAATAATGATGAGGAGGAGGTGGCCAACCTATGTCTTATGGCTCATGATGAGCCCAAGGTATCTTCTAGTGCTAATACTTACTCATTTGATGAATTACAAGATCCATTTGATGAATTAACATTAGAATTCGAAACCATGAATTCAAAATATAAACAAATGATTTCTAAACTTAAAAAAGAAAATGAAACATTAAGCATGACAAATGATGATCTTAAGAAGAAAGTAGATATGTTATAAGTCAATATTGATGATCTAACCAAGAAAAACACGAACTTGCATAACAAAGTTTTATATGGCACAACAAAAATTGAATAGTATGCTAGAAACACAAAGAGCATTCTTTGATAAAAATGGCTTAAGCTATAATAGAATTAAAAAAGAAACTCACTTCAAGAATTTCTTTATGGCACAAAACAAATCATTTGATGCATCTAGCATATGTACTCATTGCCATAAACTTGGTCATACATTTCAGACATGTTCTTTAAATACTATTACTTATAGAGGCAAGCTTATTAGGAGGGTATGTGTCCCTAAAGGTGTTAGCACATTTCAAGATAAGGATATCAAAAAAAATGAATTTCAAAAGGCAAAAGAATTATGAAAACTAATACTCGAGGACCCAAGAAAATTTGGGTACCTAAAAAGAAAACATGACTTTGTAGTTGTAAAAGAAAGAGCATTTCTTCAAGGAAAATTCAACAAGGGAGAATTATTGGTACCTTGATAGTGGATGCTCAAGACACATGACCGATGACAAAAATTAATTCATGGAGCTAAGGCCTAAAATGGAGGAAGTGTTATTTTGGTGATAACTCAAAAGTATAAATTAAAGGTACTAGAACCATAGGTAACAACTCCCCATCCAACATTGAAAATATTCTATTTGTCAAAGGATTCAAACATAATCGTCTTAGCATTAGTCAATTGTGTGATAAAGGCATAAAAGTTATTTTTGAATCAATGAATTGTTAAGTTGTTGATGTTAAGTCAAATAAAATTGTTTTAATGGGACATAGATGTTAGCTTCAAAGGAGAGATTAAACCAACAGGGGGTAAATTAGTTCTATAAAAACTTGATAAATATAAAATAAATTAAAAATTAAAAATAAGATAAGGAAGAGAAAAACCAACAATCGATGTATAGAGTTCAGTCCTTTAATTTAGCACCTACATCCTTTCTTCTTGGTACTTTTTTACCAAGGTCATTCCCACAATTCACTAAGGAAATTGTTACCTTGAAGGCTAAGGTATAACCTTACATAACTATCTTTTAAGGCTTAAATAGAACCTTTCAAGTACTTTGAGAATTATACCCTAAACTCTTAAATATTTTCACTCACTTTCACACAACCCCTTTTGTGATATAAAAGAAGTATTTTGCAAGCAAATTGAACCTCTAGTAGGTAGATGTTTGCTGGAATTTAAACACAAGATGAATGAGATACAAATAGACTTGAAGAGTATGAATTTGATACAAGTGGAAATAAAAAATTTGGTGATCTTGAGCTTTTGTTGTTCAATGATTGAATGAAATCTGTATCTTTACTTCTTCAGCTGTTTGAAACCTCCATTTATAGTTGGAAATTGATTCATAAACGTTGGGCATTTAAATGTGGTGGTTGGAAAACTGTTGTAGCCTTCATAAATGCTTGTTTCCGTTCAATCCCGTGCTATATTATTGATACAATACCAATAGTATCGATACAAAAATAAAAAAAGTGATCGTTATAGCTTGTTGTATTGATACAAGAATCTGAGTATCGATACTAAGCAAGCTGTATCAATACAGATACCATTGTATCGATACATTTAAGGGTTTTAGCCAAACCTTGGCTACTGCCAAGCCTTGTATCGATACACATAGGGTGAGTATCGAGACTAGCAGCCTGTATTGATACATACACACTTGCACCGATACATTTGAGGGTTTCATCCAAACCTAGGCTACTACCAAGTCTTGTATCGATACACATGGGATAAGTATCGATACTAAGTAGGCTATATCGATACACTCACACTTGTATCGATACATTTGAGGGTTTTTAGGCATAGTACTGATACATTTGTTCTTTGTATCAATACTAACCTTTAAAAATGTATATGAAATGATTTTTGTTGAGTTAAACAAATTTCAAAAATTATTCTAAGTATAAATATACTTTTTAGAGCATATAATTTTTGACAAATTATGAACTTATTATTTTTCAAGATGCTTTTCAATTTAAACACAAATACCAAGTTGAGTATTAATTTAACTTAAGTTGTTTGTTATATCAAAACCAAAATCTAGGTTAACAATCTCCCCCTTTTTGATATAACAAAACTTAAGATAAATTTGCTTGTACTTGATATCAACAAAAAATAACTCCCCCTCAATAAAGCAATGGCTTTCAAAAATTTTATTTTAAGTAACGAAAGATAGCTCCCCATTAATGAATTGCCCAAGATTATTAAAATCAAGCTTATGTTCAATATAAACATGTTCAATATCAATTCATAGAAAGTAACATATTGCAAATTTAAGGGATTTCTCTTCCTTTTTGTTATATCAAAACAGAATTCAAGGATAAGTAGGCATAAGCAAACATAAGCACGATAAATTAATAAAGCAAGCAAAAGATGTTCAAGGCAATGCAAAACATAAAGTAGCAAAGAATCCTAAAAGCATAAAGTTTGAAAAACATAAAATATATCTTAAAACGAACTTAAAATTATATCCTAAAACTATAAAGCCTGACAAGGTAGAAAATTAATAAATGCGCCTAAGTTGATTAGATGTCATCGATCGGAGGATCCTCGGTGGGTGGAGAAGTAGGTGGAGGCGCACGAGGGAAAGCAGCTGAGGAAGCATGGAATTGCTTCGTTAAATCTCGGTGACTATTCTCAAGAGTAGAGAGTCGAGCATCGATGGTGTCGAAGTGATGGCCAAATCATCCCTCCCATGCATCAAAATGACCCATAATAGATGTGAACATAGTAGGAATGTCCATAGGAACAAAAGATGAGGTATCGGGAGCCAGAAGTGGGAGAGGCTCATCATGCTCCATTTCATCATGATCCTCGAGAGCAAGAGTATCCGGTTGCTCAAGTGGTGGTTGTTGATGAGCCTTGGGAATAAAGTCGGCACCTTGAATTTCATATCCGGCAAGTCCTATAGATTTATGACTAATGTAGCGGTAGGTGGTTACCATAATTCTAGGATCGCATGAAAGATCAAGACTTTGGGTGTCGAAGTAGTAACTCAAGGCCATGTCATGAAAAAGACTATGACAACAACGAACACATAGAACAAGGTCCACGAATATGAAATAGGCTAAATTTGGATGATTGCCAGATTGAATCATATGCAGCCACCAATAATTCGCATCGCTAATCAAGGTATGTTTGGTTTCGTATGGACGGAGCACATGTGAGATGATAAGATGGAGCAAGCGATCGACTAGAGGAAGGAGCATGGCTTTGTTGTTTGGAGTGCGTAATGCAACGAGAACCGAGCCTTCATGGATGATGCCTTCATTTGGAAAACTAAAGGCAGACGTGAGAGTAGCCGAGTTGATAAGGAACTCTTATCCCAAAAGATAGGACCAAATAGCAATGACATTATCGTGGTCATCAATAACAAGAGAAGCATTGCTAAAGAATGCACGAACAAGACTTTCATGAATCAAAACATTTAAGCAAAGAATTTTGGTCCATCCGAAGGTTTCAAAAATCTAAAGGTAAGGATAATTAATGGACCAGAGAAAAGGAAAGTCAATGACTCGACATTGTTGGATAGGCATCCGGCATAGATGGTGGTGAAACACTCATGAGCCCGTGCATCACGAAAACACAAGTTAAAAAAGGATTAAGTTTGTGTCAAAAGTGGTTAATGAGCAGAAAAGGTGAAGGCATGGGTGACGAGACCTTGATGACATGTTATTTGTTTAGTTTTGGGAGGCATGGTTGTGTTTGAGGACTTTTGTCGAGCAGGTGGTGAGGGAATAGGTTGAGTGGGTAAAAGGCTGCTGGGAAAAATAGTCAAGCAGCTGATGGGCACTCAAATTAGTTTACAATTGGTGCAATGTAGTGAATAAATCCAGAATGAATCGCACAAACAAAGTGAGGAAAAGTTTGGGAGTGGCAAAAGAGTTAAATTTTGGGAAAAAAATTGGACAAAAGTGATGGATTTAGAAAGGGAAGTGGTGAGGGTTAGGGTGATAGGGAATTTTGAATTCTTGATTGTTTAGATGATGGTAAGTGATTTTAAAATGGTTTTGGGTAAGTGTGACAAGGGAAATTGGTTTATGGAGCAATTGATTTGGAGAGAAAAGGTGATTATGATGAGTTTTGAAGATTTTAAGATTGAAGGAGAGAGATGGTTTTTTGAAGCAACCACTGCTTGAATGATGAGATTGCGTGCGAGGAGGGTCTAAATGAACGGTGACTATCGATACAGAAGAGGCAGTATCGATTCAAAGAACATTTTTGGGTTCTGTATCGATATAAAGAACTAGGTCTCGAGACTTAGACCAAATTGCTATGTATCGATACACGCTGAGAAGTATCAATACAGTGTATCGATACAGAAGAAGCAGTATCAATACAAAGAACATTTCTAGATTTATATTGATACAATGGAAATAAGTCTCGATACATGGAAGAAGAATGTACAGGGATCGATATAGATGGCCTAATATGGGGTCATTTCCAATAAGATGACATCAAATTAGATGCATTTTTGACCTAATTATCCTTTGACAAACATTTGAAATTATAACTTGATCACAATCAAGATCATTTTGTATGGATAATTCAAAATTTAATCAAGATCCAACAAAATTATCCAAGAATGTCATAATAAATGAACATTATTAAACAAGTAAGTATGTAAAACTAGTTTCATCAAACTAAGCATGAAGCAAACAATAGGGAGGCAAAGTATCAGGATTAAATCAAATCATGAATTTTAGGGTGTATTCATTAAGCAATTTCTCTTTTAATTGTGCAAAATCTATCCTTGTCAATTGGTTTAGTGAAAATATCAACTAATTGATGCAAGGTATCAATGAATTCAAACACTATATCACCTTTTTGCACATGATCTCTAATGAAATGATGTCTAATTTCTATGTTCTTGGTTCTAGAGTGTTGGATTAGATTTTTGGTGGGACAAATGGCACTAGTATTGTCAAATTTAATTGGAATATGATCCATGGTAATGCTAAAATCCTCCATTTGTTATTTTATCCATAAAATTTGGGCACAACAGCTTCCTACGAATATGTATTCTGCTTCGATTGTAGATAAAGTAACACTATTTTGTTTCTTGGAATACCATGGTATGAGCATATTTTCAAGAAATTGACATGTACCAGAAGTGCTTTTCCTATCAATTTTACACCCACCAAAATCCGCATCAGAATAAGCATGTAAGACAATGGATGATTCTTTTGGATACCATAAGCCTAGATTTGCAGTATCTCTGAGATATCTAATGATTCTTTTCATGGCAATTAGATGTAACTCTTATGGTGATGATTGGTATCTAGCACATAGGCATACACTAAACATTATGTCAGGTCTACTTACAGTAAGAAATAGCAATGAACCTATCATAGACCTATAAAGTTTGAAGTCAACGATTTTACCTCATTTATCCTTTTCAAGCTTGGTTGAAGTACCCATAGGTGTGGAACAAGGCTTTGCTTCATCCATTTTAAACCTCTTGAGTAATTCCTTGGTGTACTTTGCTTGATTAATGAAGATGCCATCTTTAGTTTGTTTAATTTGTAGCCCCAAAAAGAAAGTTAATTCTCCTATCATGCTCATCTCGAACTCACCTTACATTAACTTAAAAATTTCTTGACAAAGAGATTCATTAGTAGCACCAAAGATAATATCATCAACATAAACTTGAATCACTAAAATGTCCTTAT
>JBBYHL010470568.1:0-13643 GCA_038381835.1 Adansonia madagascariensis | reverse complement strand
CATTTTAAGGTCCATTAGGGTTACCGGGATACTTTCATGTCGAAGATATACCCTAGGGGCATTTTGGTCATTTTGCTTTTTTGGATGCTTTTACGCCGAAGGTGAATTTTTAGGATTGGTTTAGCCTTCCAAGATCATCTTAAGACCCATTGGGGTTATCGGGATATTTTAATGTCAAAGGTATACCCTAAGGATATTTTCATAACTTGGTATTTGAATCATATCTTTTGTGAACGCTAGGATACTTTTATATTGGAAGTACACATTAAGAACATGTCCATCAAATTATGTCATTCTTAGGTCATAGAATCAGTATTTTTTATATATATAACAAAATTATTTTTATAAATAAGGCAATATCTCCCAATTAAATTGATATGTAGGATTCCTACCAATATATGTGAGGAATTCTACGGATTATTTTAATAGTGAGATAACTTTTTCAAATAAGAAGTCAAGATTTATTTCAATTTTAAAACAAAATAGAACCTTTCATATTTTGTATGGTTCTCCGACGGAAATGATTGAGAATTCGTGCCTACCCAGTTCCCCGGGAATGTACGAATAATTTTGTGATTTCTAGAAACATTAAAACCCGACTTTATCGAATAATAAACTTTCATAATGAAGTACTATATGAAATATAATTAAACATCCAATGTTGAAACTGAATAAAAATTAAAATTTAACACATGATTAAAAGGTACCGATTTTTGGGCATCATGAGAAGGTCAATCCTTACTTATGATTGTAACCGACCGCCAAATCCTTTTATATGATCTCTAGTATGGTGGCAGGCCTCGAAATTAGTATTTTAAGGTTTCGTAACCCTCAAAATACACACTCTGATAAGTGACCAATCTCACCTAGCCTAAATAGATTGGTGGCAACTCTAAATAAATAGTTATTTCATAATGACTATTTAGGGTTAAATCCATGATGGATAAGGATAAGGTACCTCACTAGTCCTTTTAGGGCTCGAGGGATTCGAGAACCTAATTAGAAGTTTGACATAAACCGCATATAGTGAACCATACTAACCTCCCAGTTAAAACCATGCCTGATTTTAGGTGTCGCCAAAATTAAGGACACATGAAGGGACAAAGTTATTTTTCCTTTTTCATTTTCAATGCTTTTAATATCTTGTTCGAATAATTTGTGATTTCTGTTTACTGTGAATAATTTGTGACTTCCATTATTTTGAAGTTTTATTCAGTATTTCCTAAGGATACTAACTCAGTTTTTTCTTTTCTTTTTTTTGTGCATCTTTCATCTCATATGCTACAGGGATGTTGCTTTAAATTTGAATTTTAGCTTAGTTTAATTTCTGTTAGACATTATGGGTGAACGAGTGTACACGGCAGTTATTTCGAAGACATTCGAGGAAGTTCACATTGAGTCATAATCAAATCAAAAGGAATGTGGGGATTGTACACTGAGGAAATTTGTGCCAGGATTATCGCAGATTACACATTTAGATGTTCGACAGAATAATTTGACAGACTTGGCTGATATATGGGATGGTTGGAGTAATGGGAGGAAGGCTTAGTTTATTGAAAAGTATGGGCATATCGCTCTTCTCCTCAGAATAACAAATAGATGAACAATTGGTTCATGCTTTGATCGAGCTCTGGGATCCTTCCTACAAATGTTTTTCATTTGGTCAGTATGATTTGACCCTTACAATTGAGGGGATTGCATTTGTACTAGTGTTAGGGTCTTTAGAGTTGAGACCCATCTATTGTAAGGAACGTAACCCGGTGAGTCTCCAAAAGAAGTTAGGACAAATTCTTGATTTACCACCTCAATCAACATTACATCATATCAAGCAGAAAGGCAATACAAGTG
This sequence comes from Adansonia madagascariensis, assembly GCA_038381835.1. Classification (NCBI taxonomy): domain Eukaryota; kingdom Viridiplantae; phylum Streptophyta; class Magnoliopsida; order Malvales; family Malvaceae; genus Adansonia; species Adansonia madagascariensis. The sequence goes on along the minus strand of JBBYHL010470568.1, from coordinate 11,795 downwards.
TTATTTCGTGGCAGTTTTTGAAGGAATACATTAGAGAGCATTCAGATAGGGAGGAAGCTCTTGATGCTTACGCTCTGGCTATTTATGGGTTAGTGCTTTTTCCAAGGATACTCGGGCACATCGAAGTAGCCGTAGTGGACCCCTTTAAGCGATTAAAAAGGAATGGCCATCCTACTCCCGCTATTCTAGTTGAAATTATCCGAGCTCTCAACGCATGCCAAAAATCAGGTCAAGGTAGGTTTTTTGGGAGTGCATTGTTACTGTACATTTAGGCTTGGAGTCATTTTTGGGGTGAAGGTGCCATTAAAGTAAAGCCATACTTCTCGCATTTTGTCCCCTTACAAGAGTTCATCAAGAAACGTTGGCATGGTTCAGGATCAAAAAATCAATGGGTGGAAATGTTGAAAAATTTGGCTTCTGCAGATATAACATGGTGAGCTCCTTGGTTTGCACCTAAACCTTTTTTATACCAATGTGGTCAGTTACTTTTCGTGCCCTTGCTCAGTTTATGGGGAACCGTAGGATATGCACCACTTTTAGTTTGACGATAGTATGGATTGCAACAGTTTATTTGTATGACTGCCGGGTGGGCAAGCGCAGACTTAGGCTATTCTGGGGAAGGTTTTAGGACTCCGCTTCAGTCAACAGCCCTGCATTTGAGAACAAGATATGAATCAGGGATAAGTGCTTATACGGATCAAACTACTCCTGGGTATGATGCTTGGAGGCATATTGACAACGTAATTTAATCATCCTGAGTACAAACGGATCTAATCCTTAGGTGTCCATACAACCTCAGCCTACAATGCCTTCAGAAGTAGAGTTGATAAAACAAGAAGTTGAGAGAGATTGGAAAAGGCTGGCTGCAAAAAACCAAGCTTTTCAGGAAGAAATTATGTACTTAAAGATGAAAATAGAGGCCAAGGAAAAAGACACCAAGAACCTAATGAAACAAGATTGGATCGAGCAGAATAAAAAGATGAGACTTGCTGGCATATTTAAAAGTTTGAGCAAATCTTTTAAGAAGACGTCAGATGAGATGCACAAGCTTCGCCAAGAGTTGGGGATATGGAAAACTAGGGCCTTAGAAAGAGAAGCTAAACTAGTTGCTTTCGAATGAGAGAGAAAAGCGCATGTTGACACCCATGCTCATTTAAGGAGATCTACAGAAAAGAATGAACAGCTCAAGATTAATTTGGGTGCAGAGCAAGAAAGAATGTCTAGATTAATCCAGGAAAGGGAAACTCTTGCTATGACTGTCAAGGAAATGGGACAAGTTCTATGTCAACAACAACGTAACATTGATGCCTGTACAAGCTTATCAAGAAATGTATGTATCCTGGGATAATAAGCTATATTGGGTTGAGTATGAGTCTAACAAATGGAGACCCAACTCTTTGGGTCGGTAATTCTACATTGATCATCTGACACAGCAGATTCACTCGGTGGTCATCCAAGCAAGACATATGGTTAAGAAAATTCGTGTTATGAAAAGCCAAATTAATCCAGTTGGTGAATTTGGTCTTACTGTACTTATGTTTCTAGAACAAGCAGAACAACAATCTAACAGATCAAAACTTTCCTTGGATGTAACCCTAACATGATAGACAATGTGTAACCTTTTTCAAAGTTAATGGAAATTTATGATTCTGAAATCTTTTGTTAACGCAAGCACTCCCACGAGTACATTTATACATTCATATCATGCATTTGTATCATACATACATAAATTCATTCATTCATTCATTAATAAATTCATAATTTAATAAAATCTGGAATTCTCTTTTTAAGGTTTTAAACATTGCTAATAAGGAGAGACCTACTGAACAACAACTTACTCATCGCTATTACACAAGATTCAGAGCAAAGAAAATGGCAGAGGATCAGTTAGCAAGATTGGAAAGGCTTGAAGAAAGCCAACGTCAATCCTAAGAGAATATGATTAAAAGGCAAGAAGAAATGCAAGCTCAAATCACCAGATTGATGGAATTATTATTGGCAAGAGAGTTAGTGCACCCATTCGAAATCAGTCCAACTCCTATCGGCTCATCTGGGGGGGTCTAACCTGAAACACAACAAACACTTGCACAAGAAACTCAAATTCCAAACATGCCAACTACACAACAAAATACTCTCGGAGTTACACCACCTCTAGTCATTGTTGTTAATCCTGACATTCTCTCACAAGGGGTTGATGCTAGAGCTGCACGATAGGAGATAACAATTCCTGATACTGTTAAAGCAGTAGAACAACAATGAGAAAAAGCCAAAACTGAAATAGAGATCGAGAAAGAAAAAATGCAGCTTTTAGAAAGAAGGTTAAAAGCCATAGAAAAAGATGAATTTTGCACTAGCGTAGATGTGGAGGATCTTAGCCTAGTTTCTGACCTAATCTTGTCACCAAAATTTGAAAAATATAAGGGCACCACTTCTCCGCAAGCTCACATCAAGATGTTTATTTGAAAGATGGCTGGTTATTCTCATGATGATAAGCTCCTCATCACTGCTTTCAGGAAAGTTTAACTGGATCGACGTTGAATTGGTATAACAGTTTGACACAGTCAAATTCAATGCTGGTTGGATTTAGCTAATGCATTCTCGCAATAGTATAAACATATAGCTGAATGGGTGCCAGATAAATTAATCCTTCAAAATATAGATAAGAAGCCTGCCGAGTCTTTTAAAGAGTATGCTTAAAGGTGGAGGGATGTGGCATCTCAAGTCTAACCCCTTAACTGAGAAAGAAACCACCATGCTGTTTGTAGGCACCTTATGTCCTCCCTATTACTACAAACTAGTAGGAAACGTAATAAAAAAATTTTTTGATCTTGTAATCTTTGGAGAAAGATTGAATCGGCCATTAAGGTCGAGAAGCTTACCTCATGAGAGTCTTCCAATGCAAAGAAGCTAGGACCAATAAAGAAAAAAGATGAAACACTATTGGTCGGTTATGTGAGCCAGCCATACTGCTTAAGACCTTGCCCCAATTATCAAAATCCCAGACAAGTGCCCTAAAACACTTACAATACACCTTGAGCATCTGTTTTAAAAACCGTATAAGCTACCATTCCAAACACACCTCTCCAAAACTAGCCAAGACCCAACAATAATACACAACCTCAAAGAGCCAACCAACTTAGGTCTCATTATGAACCCCTTCCTTACTCTTATAAGGAAATGTTTAACAAGCTTTTTGAGGCATGATTAGTGGCTCCAATCTTTTCCAAACAATATGAAGGAAATTACCTCAGCTGGTATGACCTAAATCTGCACTGTAAGTATCATGCAGTAGCAGGTCACTCGATCGAAAACTATACGCCCTTCAAGCAAAAGGTTCAAAGTCTTCTTGAGAGGGGTGCTTTTCAAATTGATAATAGCCCAGCATCTAATATGGTAGCAAATCCCTTACCAGATCACACTGAACCTAGGATTAATGCTCTGATTGCTGAAGAAGAAAGATGAAGAAAGTCAAAAGCCTAAAAAGTTAAAACTTTTATGGAAGAGGTATAGGCAATCTTGATTAAAGGATGGATCCCTGGTCAAGATTATGGAAGTATCAGAGGTCAATGTGATCTTAGTGTTAACTTCTGCAAATTCCACAAGGGATCATGACACACTTTGTAAACTTGCAGAGAATTTTTAACCACAATCCAGCGAATGATGGACAATGGTGAAATTGAATTCTTTGAAGAGGTTGGACTAGAGGAAGAAAAATCAGTCAACATGGCTGGTGAAGGATCATCGCAGCCGCCCTATGGGGTTGGTCACCCTTTTATCATTCATAGCAACCAACCTAAGATCACATTGCCTAGAATTGAAGTCACTCCTGGGCTCATTATAAGAGCACCAATTCCATTCCTGTATCAGAATAGTAACCAAGTACCGTGTAAGTATGATCATGGGATAATAACTCCAGAGGTTGTTACAAGTCAACTGACTGCTATCAACATAATCGGGGTGAGCCATGTGACAAGGAATAGTCGCATCTACGGCCCAGAAACCATTGAGACCAATGTGAAGACTAGGTAAAAAGGACAGGTATCTAGAAAAGTAATAGTGCCTAAAAATAGCCTAGTAGAAGTACAAAAACTAGTAAAAGAAAAAGAGGCTACTAAATTCTTAAAGTACATCAAGCACAGCGAATACAGTGTCGTATAGTAATTAAAGCAGCAACCAGCAAAGATCTCCTTACTAACTCTATTGCTTAGTTTTGAACTTCATTGAAATGCTTTGCTGAAAGTACAAAATCAAGCCTATGTCCCTCAAGACATTACTGTCAACAATATTGTCACTGACAACTTTATATCATTTAATAAGGATGAAATTCTGCCAGGGGGTAGCACTACAAGAAAAGCTCTCCACATCACAACTCACTATAGAAAGGCCATTCTGCCTAAAGTCCTCATTGATAATGGATCAGCTTTGAATGTAATGCCGTTAATCATGTTGTCTCGCTTATCAGTTGATGTCAGTCAGATCAAGCACAACCACATAATTGTTAAGGCATTCGACGGGACCAAGAGAGAAATCAAGGGAACTATCTTGATCACTTTAGATATTGGCCCTTGCCCATTTGAGATCAAGTTTCATGTAATGGATGTTGTCCCAGCATACAACTGTTTGTTACGATGACCATGGATTCATTCTGCTGGGGCTATCCCATCATCTTTGCACCAAAAACTTAAATTCATAGTTAATGAAAAGTTGATTAGCCTATTTGAGGAAGAAGACATTGTGGCCATGACTTCTACTAAAGTCCCTTACGTTGAAGTAAATATTGAAATTGAAGAGTGCTCTTTCAGATCCTTTGAAATCATCAATGCCACTTTTATTGCGGAAGGGTCTGTAATCTCGAAACCTAAACTTCCAAATAGCACCCGCATGGGTTTAAGGCTTACAGTCGGGAAAGAAGCTCGAGCTGGAAGTGGACTTGGGAGACGTTTGCAAGGAATCAGCCAGGCCATTAATGTCAATGGTAAGAAAGACAAATATGGATTAGGCTTCAAGCCAGAAAGAGCTTAGAAGAAGAAATTTGAAAAAAGAATGAGAGCAAGGTAGCCATCCCTGAGTGTTGGCCTACAGTTAGGCCAAAAATCAACTCCCTACCCCTCGTTGGAGGAAATTTTTTGCTATAGAGGAGTCAATCTAGAAAATGAAGATAAAGTAACCAGGAATGTTATTCTGATGATTAATGAAGCCCTCGAGGAGCATCATATGGCTACCATTGAAATAGATTATAAAGAGTTCACTGAGGATCGTGGGATTCGCCCATGCCCCCTGGATATGTTTTAAGGAATTGGATATGTGCTGAGAGAAGCATAGTGTCTAGGCCAATCCCAATGTAATAACTAAGAAATGAACTTTGTTATCTATGGATTTTTTTGTAAGAACTCAAAATGTTAATTTATCATCAGTAAAAATGTAATGCACGTAATCTTTCCTTATATAATCTTTCTTGGCACTTGTCGTGTTTTACATCCATTTCTTTTATGATTCATTATCTTAACATCCCTTTTTTATTTCTTTGCATTCATACCTAATCATATTCTATAATCTTTTGCCCATTTCCTCCTTGCTTTTGTCTTTACAGTGAAATAGATAAATCTGATCAGGATTCAGAGGTTAATTTTGAATAGACTATTTGCTCAAACGAGGTTGATCTTGAAGAAGATATCGAATATCATATTTTGCCTCCTGATTTGTTAAAAATAATTAAACGAGAAGATAAGCGCATAATACCCTATGACGAGCCTACAGAGATTATTAATTTGGGGAATAATGAAAATGATAAGAAAGAGATTAGAATAGGAACCACCATAAAGGCTTCTATCTAAGAAGATCTGATAAGCCTACTACATGAATTTTAAGACATCTTTGCATGGTCTTATCAGGACATGCCAGGATTGGATGTGGGGATTGTGGTTCATAAATTACCCTTGAAGCTGGAATGCAAATCGGTTCAACAGAAGCTAACGAGAATGAAACTAGAGATGCTGTTGAAGATAAAAGAAGAGGTTAAAAAGCAATTTGAATCTGGATTTCTAAAGGTGGCAAAATATCCGAAGTGGGTTACAAACATTGTCCCAGTTCCCAAGAAAAATGGAAGAGTTAGAATGTGTGTAGATTACTGAGACCTCAATCTAGCAAGCCCAAAAGATAACTTTTCTTTCCATTATATAGACACCTTAGTTGATAGTACTGCGAAGAACTATTTATTTTCCTTTATGGATGGATTTTCAGGGTATAATCAAATTAAAATGGCTTTGGAGGATATAGAGAAGACCACGTTTGTTATAATGTGGGGAACATTTTGTTACAAAGTAATGCCATTTGGGTTGAAGAATGCAGGAATAACTTACCAAAGAGCAATGGTCACCCTATTCCATGACATGATGCATAAGGAAATTGAAGTGTACGTTTATGACATGATTGCCAAGTCCTTTCAAGAAGAAAGTCATGCAGCTAACTTGCGAAAGTTGTTTGAAAGGTTGAGAAAATATCGATTAAAGCTGAACCCTACAAAATGTACATTCAGAGCTAAGTTTGGAAAATTGTTGGGTTTTATCGTAAGCAAAAAAGGAATTGAGGTTGATCCAGATAAAATCAAAGCTATACAGGAGTTGCTATTTTTTGAGAAGTGTTTTATCGTAAGCGAAAAAGGAATTGGGTTTTATCGCATGCCAAAAAAATTAAAAAGTTTCTTAGGGAGATTAATTACATCGCTAGATTCATATCTCAACTCATGGATAAGTGTGATCCAATTTTTTGGCTTTTGTGAAAACAAAATCCTAGTGAGTGGGATAATGAGTGCCAAAATCTTTCGAAAAAGTTAAGTAGTATCTCTCTAATCCATAGATATTGGTACCGCTTGCTCCGAGACAACCTTTGATCCTATATTTGTCAGTGTTCGAAAGATCCATGGGCTGTGTGTTGGGGCAACATGATGAGACTAGAAAGAAAGAGTAGGCAATCTATTACCTCAGTAAGAAATTTTTGGATTATGAGGTAAATTATTCGCATATAGAAAAGATATGTTGCACTCTAGTTTGGACAGCGAAAAGACTCTGACAGTGCATGTTGCATCATGTTACATGGCTGATCACTAAAATATACCTAATCAAATATCTATTCAAAGCGCCAGCTTTATCAAAAAGGATAGCTAGGTGGCAAGTTCTACTATCCGAATATGATATCATCTATGTAAGCCAAAAGGCAATCAAAGGAAGTGCCATTGCTGAATTCTTAGCAACTTGGGTGCTTGACGATTATCAGCCATTGGATTTTGAATTCCCTGACAATAACTTGATGAATATTACAGTTGAAGAAGAAGAAGAGTCATCGAAAAGATCTTAATGAAAAATATATTTTAATGGAGCATCAAATGCATTAGGGCATGGAATCGACATAATTTTAATATCTTCAAAAGGGGATTATTACCCTTTTACAGCTCGAATAATTTTTGATTGCACCAATAATGTGGCAGAATATGAGGCATGTATTATGAGGCTATAAGCAACATTAGAAAAGAAGGCCCAGGCATTGAAAGTCTATAGAGATTCAGCCTTAGTAATTAACCAACTGCATAGAGAATGGGAAATGCGAGACCCAAGATTGCAGCAATATAAAAAATTGATTCTAGAATTACTAGAAGAATTCGAAGAAGTAGACTTCGTTCATCTGTTCCATGATGACAATTAAATGACAGATGCTCTAGCCACTTTGGCTTCGATGTTCAAAGCAAACAAGGGGCAAGAGGTGATGCCCATTGAGATGAGTATTTATGAATTCTCTGCATACTGCCATAACATCAAAATTGAAGCAAGGGCCTTCCATGGTATCATGATATCAAAAATTATTTGAAGGATCGAATATATCCTCCAAATGCCTTAGAAACTGATAAGAGAATCTTAAGAAGGCTGGCACTGAATTTTGTCTTAGACGGAGAGATTTTGTATAAGAGAAGTTTCAACCAAACACTATTAAGGTGTGTTGATGCTTTAGAAGCAAAGAAAATAATAGAAGAAGTACATGAAAGGGTTTGCAAGATTCATGCCAACGGACACAAAATAACAAAACAAATCATAAGATTAGGCTACTTTTGGACAAATATGGAGAGTGACTGTATCAAGTACGCCCAAAAGTGCCATAAGTGTCAAATCTATGCTGATAAGATTCATGTTTGACCCTCACCGTTACATGTCATGACTGCACCATGGCCTTTTTCTATATGGGGAATGGATGTCATCGGACCCATTACTTCTACAGCATCGAACCGGCATTGTTTCATCTTTGTGGCCATTGATTATTTCACTAAATGGTTGGCAGCCACTTCTTTTGCAAATGTTACAAGATTGGTGGTGATTAAATTTCTAAAGGCCAATATCATTTGTAGATTCGGGGTCCCTGAAAGAATTATAATGGATAATACCTCCCACTTGAATAATAAATTGATGATGGAGGTTTGCACCCAGCTCAAAATCCCTCATCACAATTCGGTCACATATCATCCAAAGATGAATGGGGCTGTAGAAGCTACCAACAAAAATATTAAAAAGATTATAGGAAAAATGGTGAAGACTTATAAAGATTGGCATGAAAAGTTTTTGTTTGCTCTCCTTGCTTATCGAACCTCAGTACGAACCTCGACTATTGCAACACCTCACTCATTGGTGTATGACATGGAGGTAGTACTACCAATTAAAGTCGAGATCCTATCACTTCAAATATTAATGAAACTAAATTGGAAAAAATTGAATGGGCATGAGATCGCTACGAACAATTGAACTTTATTGAAGAAAAGAGGTTAAAAGTGATCCAGCATGGGCAAATGTACCAGAAAAGGATGTTGAAGGCCCATAATAAGAAGATTCATCCAAGATAATTTCATGAAGGAGAACTGGTGCTGAAGAAAATCCTCCCAATACAAAAAGATCCATGAGGTAAATGGGCACCTAATTAGGAAAGGCCCTATGTGGTTCACAAGGCATTCTTACGAGGTGCATTAATTCTTATCGAAATGGATGGAGATGTCTTGCCAAACCCATCAATGTAGATAGTGTAAAGAAATACTATTCTTAAAAAAAACAAAAAAATAAAAACAAAACATAAAAACATAAAAAAACAACAAAAAAAACAAAAATTAGATGAAAACCTGAACAGGGCATTCGATTAAAGGCGATATAAAAGGAGGCTTCGAGTTAAAAACTTGAAAGGGCGACTTAAGCAAAAGAAAGAAATGATCAGATCATAGGCATGATATGATTAAACGTATCTCTAAAAGAATGGATCTACGTAGGAGCAGATATTTCATTCAGAAGAAATCTTTGAAGATCTGAATTCAATTGTCCAGACATTTTTTTCGACACTTATCATTATCTTTGTGAATCATTTCTTAGGCTTTTTACCTTTATTTTTGTAAAAAAGCCAATATTCTATTTTCTTTCTTTGAAATGCAACCTCTGTTAGACTATCTTTTCGATCGTGCTAATGTTTTTGCTAAATGATAATTAATGACTTAAAGGAATAAAAATGGATTAAAATAGATAACATACTAATTTCTTTGAGTTACTTTGGAATAAGGTCAAAACATTGTGAAAATTTTGGTTCACATCTTAATTCCTTCGAACATTCTAGGAAGCATTAAAGGTGGATAACTAATGGTCTTAGATAGAATTCAGGCGATGGAGGAAACTAAACCTTTTAAAAGATATTCATCATTTTGTTCTAGCTGGCAAGGGTATTGATAGAAACGTCAGGTCCTTATCATATTTTAAAAACCATAGATGGATCAGGGCAAGGACACCCCCATGGATTTTTAATCATATCCCTTTTCCTTAACCATTAAATGGTATTGATGCATCACAAAGTCCTATTTTCTCTTGGAGCAGGGACATTCCCAAATTTCTAATCATATCTTTTTTCTCAACCACTAGATGGTATTGATGTATCACATGACCATAAGTGGCATGCCCTACATATTCTTAATCATACCATTCTCTTTCAGCTACTAGATGACATTGGTGCATCATAATCTGAATTCCTTAGAGGATAGAAACAATCAATTTTGCAACAACAACGTCAGATTTAGGATTAGCTTGGTACTGCCAGAAAGATTCTCCATGCTTTTTGAAGATGTTTTCAGGCTTGTGAAGTGGGTTGAATCAGGATTTAAAAGGAAAATGAATAAGTAGTAAGAAAATGAAGAATAAACCCAATCAGGAAAATCCATGCACATTTATCATGCATTCGCATTCATAATTGCGTAATTCATAGGTCTAAAGTAATAAAGCAAAAAAAAACTATCAGAATGGATATTGCTTCAAAATCAAAAGGTAAGTCAAGCTTTCCTTAAAGATCTCAAACATTAGATTACTTCAACCTTATCAATGTTTGTCTCCAATCGATTGTACTCGATCAAATTCTTACTTAGTTGGCTGTACTTGGTCAAGTCTTGCTACTTTACTTGGTCAAAATTTCTTTTCACTTTTGTTCAACATGATGGTTTAGCCCTGGTCAAACTTTCTCTCATTTTTATTTGACATGATGGTTTAGCCCTAGTCAAACTTTTTTCATTTTGTTTGATGTGATGGTTTAGCCTTGTGAAAATTTTTTTCAATTCGTTTGGCATGATGGTTTAGCACTGGTCAAACTTTCTTTTCATTTTGTTTGATGCGATGGTTTAGCCCTGGTCAGACTTTTTTTCATTTTGGTTGATGTGACGGTTTAGTCCTGGTTAAAATTTTCTTTCGCTTAACGTGATGGTTTAGCCCTGGTCAAAATTTTCTTTCATTTGACATGATGGTTTTGCCTTGTCAAACTTTTCTTTCATTTTGTTTGAGGCGATGGTTTAGCCCTGGTCAAAATTTTTTTTGTTTGACGTGATGGTTTAGCCCTGGTTAAACTTTCCTTTCATTTCATTTGGCATAATGGTTTAGCCCTGGTTAAACTTTTGTTTCATCTAGTTAAACGTGATGGTTTAGCCGTGGTCAAACTTTCTTTCACTGTCGTTTGACGTGATGGTTTAGCTCTGATCAAACTTTCTTTTACTGTTATTTGACATTATGGTTTCGCCCTGTCAAACTTTCTTTTATATTTCATTCGATGTGATGGCTCAGCTCTAGTCGAACTTGTTACTTTTAACTTTAGGTATTTGTCTTGTACCTTTTCTCTACCCATTGTCATTTGTTAACCTAACTATTCGATCTCAGTTAGTTTGTTTTACTGATTGGTTTGTGCATTTTTGCCCTGACCAGCTCGTTTTCAATATTAATTTCACCATAGGTTGAAAGTTTCCTCTTCTAATCATTGAGCTTTAATATGTATGTTCATATCTCATTTTTCTTTCACTTTGCCTCCTAGACAAAATTGTGTCTATTTGGTCTTTGTCTTATTCCTGATTCTCAGCAATGGATAAAGAGGGGTAGTTGTAGACACTTAATTTTGTCCGACCCCTAAAAAAATTTTTAATTCTACGACTAAGCCTAATGAGCCCAATAATTCTACCAAGCCCATTTTACTACCCAATTTCCTAACAAGCCCACTAATTTTTTTTTTAATTTTATACTAATGATTAAATTTTCTTTTATTAATTTTTATGGGGTTTTGATTAAAATTTCCACATGATTAAATTCTTCTTAGGATTTATCATGAGAATTCATTTATTTATTTATTTATTTATTTTTGAACCTTATTTTTTATTATTTATTTCTTTATTCATTTATTTATTTTTTATTTTTTCAAATAGAACTTTCAATTAGGATTTTCTTGCAATTTGATTACATTAATTTCTTTACTTC